>CM041783.1:77281467-77441592 GCA_023374045.1 Limonium bicolor
ATATTTTGGCGGATGTAAAGCTAGTTGGTGATTTTTGTACAGTTACACTCGGTATATTGTCATTCTTTGGATAGGTGATTTTTGTAAGGTTGTAATTATGCTCGGCATTCTCGTAATCAGACCGATACATTGTAAGTAACAGCCTTGTTAGCCACGTGGGTGGCTAACGGCGTGTAACACCGCCCTTTTGGTATATGGTTAAGTTTATGATTTCCGCTGCGATTATTGATTAAGTGTGAAGGTTATGGATGGGGTGTTACAATGTTTAAGTGATTTATACCTTGATTTAGCTTAGGTAAAGCCTTGTTTGGATTCGGCCACCTTAAGGAGAGTTTCTCCAAAGATTGATTTACTTGTCTTCATGTAGAAAACAAGACATGATTAAACTCCAAACATGAGCTAACCATGAGAAGTAATTTAAGTCATGAAAATCATTGATTTTTACCTTAGATCTTCAAGCTTGTTATAGATCTGTCTCGGCCCTATTTTTCCAGTAAAGAAAGAGTATCAAAACACTCTTAAGAACAAGGTATAAAACCGTGGGTAGCTAGCTTGGAAGATGGCTACGATTTACCTTGTTTAAGATGCCAAAAATGGTGTTTTTGGCATGGATCTAGCTACTCCTTGTAGATCTTGGTATACCAACTGAATCTACATGAAAAGGAGAAGAAAATAAGGCTAGGGGACCAAGGTTTACAACCGAAATTCACAAGGAAGAAGAGATATGTGCTTAGAGCACATTTTTACCTTAAATGGTCAAGACTTGAACTTTTCTCCTTAGATCTTGTTATGACCGAGAATGAACCTTCCTTTAACCTCCATAACACTCTACATAAATGTATAGAAATGGTTGGAGTCTAGATCAATGGAAAAAGGAAAGAAAGATGAACAAAATGGGCATTTTTATGCCTTAGGAGCTTACCTAGAGCTTGAGCTCTCATCAATGGAGCTTGGGAAGCTTACCTTCGGTCAAGAGGAGCCAAAGAGAGAGTTTAGCAATGAGTCCCACGGTTGGAATGGGACTAATGAGAAAGAATGACCTAATTTGGCTTAAAACACATTTTTTGCATTTTTTATGATTTTAGTGACTTGATGACTCACCAAGGCTTGGTTGGTGTTGAAGAATCGTTGGAGACAAAGACAAGGGGCAGCCGGCCTAGATTGAGAAAGGTGGGGAATTATTGATTCCAATTTGATTGAATAATGGAGTAATAATGTTACTTTTAGCAATTAACTAATGAAATGAGTCATCATGTTTTGTCTTGTCTTGCTTGGAGCCTTGGAATCAACCTTATAATGAGGAGGAGGGAGGCTCCAAAATCGGCTGGCTCACATGGTAAGCAAGTGGTAAGCTACTTTTGTGTTTTAATATGTTAAAGTTAACTTTTACTTATTTTATGCAAAAGTAAAGGGATATATTTAATTGTCACATGGGACTTGTCTCTTGGTCTGTTTAGAGACTTAATGAACCGATTTTATGTAGTCCAATTCGTGGTCAATGGTCAACATTGACCAACTTAGTCAATGTTGACCCAAATGGGCCCCACTTTAGGGTTTTATTAATATTTTAATATTAAATTTGTAAAAATTTGTAAATTCTTGGAATTAAATTCCTAATATGATATAATATGATATTTTATCATATTTAAAGGTATTTATAACCTTTTAGCCCATTTAAAACCAATTTAGAAAGCGATTACAGAAAAACGTGCTTTAAGGAGTTTTAGTGCACATTTTGTGTCTCAAGGAGTTTCTGAGCTTGGTTTTCTTTGAAAACGGTTTTGTTGTGTCCCTTACATGATATTTGATCATGGTATCCAATTTTATATCATTTAGAGGTCATTAGACCTTTAAGGTTTCTTAGAGCACATTTTTGCTCTACTTGACCTTGAAGCATGTAAATGCTTGTTCTTTGTGTTGGAGTGTTGTACAACAATTGTAATATGTTTAATAATGTGTTAATATGCTTAGGACAAATTTTTAGGTCCTAAGAAGTTCATTTGGGTATTTATTTACCCTTAACAGTCAAAGGGTGCAACATCTTCATTTGTGTTGACCACAGTTGTCCTCAGTTGACTTTTAAGGCATGTTTAGGCCTTAATTAATGTGATTAAATATTTAATCCATGTTTAATAAGTTTGGGGTATTTCATTTAAAATCACATGATTTAAGATTTTGATACCTACTACACCCAATACTTAAATAAAGAAAGAGTGAACTAAAATGTTATTATAGTAATATCTAAGTATAACCTATGTTTCGTTTTCAAAACTTAACCTACTATATGAATGATGAATTCTAAACATTGTTTTTTCCAATGACCATAAGAGAGGCGAAATGAGTTAGGAAAACGTGTTGGGAACACTAAAAGATTTAATTACAATCAAGCCAGAACAACAACGAGTGATATTGTGCATCAACAATGAATTAACGCATCCTTGAAGGAGGAATCTCCATAGGAGATGTAAATCTGTGCTTCTTAAAGTGAGTTTAAATTCCACTTCATTATTACGAGATGGATATGGGTCGTACCCTATTTTAAGGGGGGTACGACATCTCAAAATAAACGTACAATAAAATCCATGACATATAATGGACATATCATTCGTACCATGTAAAATGAATAGTAAGGATCATAAATAAAATTTTATTATAATCAAGAAAATACAAACACATAACAATCAGGGGATACAATATATATCGATCCTAGATAAATTCAACAGTGCCATAAATTGACAACAAAGCTTGATAATGAGGTGCTGAATTCTTTGAATGTGGGTGTTTGAAAACAGAAACAAAGGTTTGGAATTTTTATTGGATGAACACCCTAGTGGTTTGATTGTTTGATATACATTTTAAAGCTTGTAGTACAACTTGATATTTAGGTTACCCACACACCGGAAGGGGGTGGGAGTAGTTGGTTGAAATACCCCAAACCTAAGTATGCTAAGTAAAATCAAATATGATGTTTAATGCTAAAATATGCCTTAGAGAGATTGGTAGACAATTTAAACCAAGGAAAACAAGAAAAACGCCTTAAGGGCAATTTAGGCAAAAATGTGCTTTAAGCTTGGAGTGACTTTAATTAGCACCCAAATATCATTATAAGACTTTAGTAACATGCTAATGGACACTTTAAGTCAATCAGCAAAGAAAACCAAGCTCAAAAACAAGCTTAAACATGAAATGTGCTTTAAGACCCCTTAAAGTACCTTTTTGAGAAATTATCTTAGAAATGGGTTTTGAGTGGCTAAATGCCTATGATTACATCTTAATCAACATGTGTGCTAATTAGCATCACATTAGGAAGTCTAAATCAATGGGAAATCAAAAAATTTCAGAAATATGTGCACCAATTTGTGAATAGTAATCAAATAGTGCTAGTTTAGCATTAAGTTAATATAAGCTAATTAATTGGTCAACCAAGACCATAAATGTTGTGATTATTAATGGGGTGGCCGGTTTTAGGTGGTGAGTCACCACATGAGTCATTCAACTTAAGAAAAGAAAAGAGAAATAAGGAAAAGTTACTATTTGCTTTAAGGTAAATATCTTACCTTTTAGCCTACCTTCTCTCCTCTTCTCCATTCATTCTCTACTTCCACGGTTTTCTTAGTTTTCTTCACCCTCTCAAACCGAGAGAACAAGCTCCATTGTTGCCTCACCTTGCCTGTCTACAACTTACTCATTTTAGCTCCAAATCAAAAAACTAAACACATATTATTCTTAGTTAGCTCAAGCTCTAGCTTTATATCTTTTCAAATCCTTCAAAGCTCCATTTCGGTGCCAAGAGAAAACTCCATTGATGGAGGAAAATCAAGTTTGAAGAGTCCATTGGCTTCTCCATGCTCTTAAGGTAAAGAATATGTAAGAAAAATCATGTTTCCATCACTTCCTCACCATGACCGAAAATTACCTTCTCATGGAGCCTTGTTTTATCCATTGTTCTAGTTTGATTCTATTCTCCAAGGGCTAGAGGAGGTCCTTCTTGATTCATATCCAAGCCTATCTTAAGACTCCAAGGTAAAACATTCATTTTAGTGCCTTAAAACACATTTTTAACCTAGGGTTTACTCCTTAAGGTTAGTGTATTATTTAGCACTCATGAGAGTCATTGTGTATTGATTAGAACATTGGCAAGGGAAGCTAAGATGGTGGCCGAAATTCCCAAGGGAAAGTGTTTAAGGAGGAAGTTATGATAAGCTTGAGAAAACAAGGTAAATTGCTTACCTAATGGTGGTTTAAGGTTTAAGGAATGGGTTTTAGATAAGTACCAATGTAGCTTTAAGCTGCATTAGGTAATGGGTTATATAACCTAGGAAAAAGAATTTAAACAAGCTTATGAACTTGTGATTAAGGAGCCAATGGGAATGAGTTAGTAATATAAGTTTAAGATGGATTTTAAGAGCATTATAACTACTATGAGATTGATGGGTGTATTTGCAGGTTGCAAAGCTTTTATATGTGGGAAATTCAGTGTTTATGTTTAAGTTATTTAAGGGCCTAAGAGCCATGTCATCTAAGAGCCTTAGTGCTATGCAATTTAAGACTATTGCAATATATTGAGTTTGTTGTGAATGAGTTGGTTTGGGTGATAAAATACGATGAGAAAGAACTTGATGTGTGTGAGACGGTTGAATGAGGAAAACAATGCATTTGGGCATGATAATATACTAGAGAAGCTATGGCGAAATGTGAGTAGAAAACAAAGTGTTTAAGTGGTAGTGGTGAGTTAAGATGCCCTAGGATTCACTTGGGATCATTAAAAGGAGTTTGAGTGGAAATGAGTTAACTAAGGAGTTCTTGAGGATGACAATGACCTAGAGTTGTCTAGGAAGAATTAGAGGATTGGTGGGTGTATTGAACACACCAAAGTCATGGTAAGAGGAATAGTAAGACTTGTGCAAATTTGTAGGAGAAGGTGTATAATGCTTTAAGGTGATTTAGGTATGAACTAGGGAATATATCAATGAAAGTTTTGGGAAGCTTGTGTAAGTAGTGATGATGCTAGTAGCGGAACAATAAGGTTTTAGTTTAGATGGTAATGAGTGGACTTAGGTGATGGGAGTGAAGATTGAAGGAGAATGTCGTCGATTGTCGAGGAAATTGACTAAGGATGCATAAGAGTGTAAGATCATGAGAATGGTGAGTAGATTGAGTAAAAGAGATGTAGGTGCTAAGAGGATGGGAAGAAATGTTTAGGTGTGTCCAAGAGTTTAGTAATGATGAGTAATAAATGGAAAAGAGAGGAATTGGTGCATGGATATGCAAGGTGACTTGAGGAAGTTTTGGTAAATGAACTGAAGATGGAAAGTAATGCTTATGAAGTGCTCAGACTGTTAAGGAGGGAACACTTGGGTTGGATGAAGTTTTGGTAAGGTTACAAGTTGGAAATGTAAGGAATTATATGATAAGTGTTAGGAGTGGTTGTAAGAATTTAGTAAATGTTTAAGAAGATCTTTGGAAGTTGTTTTGGAGTGTTGGGTGGAAGTTCTAAGGTGAGTTTAAATGCCTAAAAGGTATTAGGACACATGGGGGAACATGTGGAGAAGTTTGGAGTCAAATGGGAATTTAGAAACAAGGTTCTGGAGCCGACCGACCTTAGGGACCGGACCTGCAAGGTCGGTCGAGCTCAGTTTACACTACCGGAAAGAGTTTCTGGAATCAACCGAACTTGGGGACCGGACTTACAAGTTCGGTCGGGCTTGTATTTTGTGTACGAATTGAGTCTCTGGAATCGACCGAACTTGGGACCGACTTTGGCAAGTTCGGTCGGGCTTAAATATCCCACGGGGGAAACTCTCGGGAATGGACCGACCTTGGGGACCGAACTTGCAAGGTCGGTTGGGGTAAAATTTTCAAACGGTAATAAGTTCTGGAATGGACCGACCTTGGGTAAGGTCGGTCGGTAAGGTCGGTCGACCCTAAAGATGAAAAAAAAGAGAAAGAAACCCTAAGGAAGTTTAGTGGTATTTATGGTACCCCATTAAGAGGGCATTGATGATTAGAGGTATAAAGACCTAAGGGATTAAGCTAAGTATAAACTTAAAAGTTTAAAGTTAAGTTGTAAGATTAAGTTGTAAAACTTAAGAGGTGTTAGGTGGGAATCATTATGGGTTAAGTAAGTTAAATAAGTTGAATTAAGTTAAGTGATTAATAACCTAAAACTGAATGAATGTTTAGGGGCTTGAGTATTTGGACTCCGGAAGAGAGTACGCAACCGAACGACCAATGGTGAACGGTAAGTTCTTCTTGTGACCTGCTTGCTAACGAGGTGTCCCTCGGCTTGTGTGCTATTTGTTTTTGTGTGCTCACTAAACAAGATAAAGCATGCAACCGGAACATTATGTTTATTGTATTGTTGTGTGATGTTTGAAAACTAACACAACATACCGTGAGAACTTACTAACCAACGTTTAGTAAGGAATTGAGTGAGACTAAGGAACGCTCCCTAATATTAGTTTGTTATAAACCGAAAGAGGTTAACCAACAAACATGGTCTTGAGAGTACTACTAACTGGAACTTAAGGGGGGAGAGAGGAACCCGGGACTGACTCCGGTCATGCATGCTAAGGAAAGGGGGTTGGTATCTATAGCAGATACGACTTCCGCATAAGGACTAGTCTTCGGACTACTAGCCTAGGGTCGGTTGGCCGGCTCAGCTACATTGGACATCCAGTGCAAGGTAGGTGGCTTTAAGATGGCGTGGGGGGATCTAGCCTACATCCCCAACAATTTAAGAATATTGTTTATTGCTGGTAAGTGTCCTGCTGCTGGCTAGGGTTAACCAAGCCCTACAAAAATAAACAACGAACTAAGGGTTAACCTGTTCCCAATGAGAGAACGGTTGGCATATATAAGGTAAGGTTGAGATAAGTTGCAACCATTCCTCTTTAATGGATGGTTTGTATTATTAAGACTAAGATAAGCTACGTCCACTCCTTTTTAAAGGATGGTTGTTTCTAAGATTAAGATAAGACTAAGATTGAGGTAAGATAAGGATGGACTAAGATTGAGAGGAAACATAACTTAAGGAGTTAAATAATTAACTCTCTAATTAAGGGAACGCATTTAAGTCGCTCAATTGTTTGAACTTTGATTGTTCATATTTGGATTGTTGTTTACAGCATTTACTATTATGTTGTGCATCTAATCAACCTCCATGCTATCGACAATTAGTCGTCGTAGCCACGTTAGCTTGGGGGCCATGAGAGGATCGTACCAGCATTCGTGCTGACCCCCTTTGGGGGCTGTTTTTACTACACAGGTGAACGTCAGGAGGCGGCCGTCGCGAGAGTAAGAAGGGGTACAAGCGTTACAGGTTAAGTGTGGCCTACGAGTTGTGCATGTACACTCGTATGGCATTTTGAGTTAGTAAGATGTATAGGATGTGAGGGGATTGTAAGAAGGATATGTATTTGGTTAAGTTTGGTATGTACTAATGTTCGGTATATTCTGTAGTCAGACCGTGACAAGGTCCTGGAATGTATTTGAATCCGCTGCAGAGTTTGTATATATGGTGATAAGTTTGTGATAACCACGATTGGAACGAGATGGGGTGTTACAAAAAGTGGTATCAGAGCGTAGTTACGCTCTGAAGACAAGAATTACCGAACTTAGGAGAATACTGAGGTTGAAATTGAGTTATGGGTTAAGGGTTGAGTGTTAGAGTGAGAGGTGCGATAGTCAGGACTCCTCGGTGTTTACCGGATATCCATAGTACGTAGACCCGCCCTTCACATCCCTAACCCTGAATATGTGGAACAAACGCCAGAGAGAAGAAAGCCTTCTCTTACTCGGGGAAACCCGATCTAGCAGTTAGTTAACAGTAAGCAATACGAGAAACATCTTGTTGCTCAACAGTTACGGAGAACTTGGAGGTTTTTAATGGAGCGCATCAGTGAAACAGACGCTACCAATGGAATTCTATCAGTAAGGGAACGGTAATTACCGGCAACATGGGTCGACATGCTACGCAGTCGAAATAACCCGCCATACCAATGATAAGAAAAGCAATACGAGTGCAATGGATAAGAAAGGATAAGCGACATGAGTACCGGACAGTGGTCCGAGTGAGCTTAACAGTGGGATAATACCAAGCATGAGAGTTGAGATTACTGGAAGGTCCAGTTAGAAACGGGAACGCCAAACCCCATACAATGAGAAGGTTACGAAACCTGGCCGACATAGCACTGGCGTCGATGAAAACATGTACAAACTGAATACCGGAATAGGACTACGATGTAGTACCTAAAGGAGAATCATTACTTAATAACCACGACAAATGTGTGGAAATGGGAGCGAGGATTAAGACATAAGAAAATAATAAGGGGGTTCCCTCAAAACAAGAGGAACGCCCTGGCAAACCACAGTATTGTCAAACCGACCAGGAAACCGTCGGATGACTAGATATCCAAAATAAGAGAACATAAAAGGAATCCCGAGGACTACCAAAGATATAGAAACTAGGTGGAAGTACCACTACCGACGCACACGGTACCAGAAGCCCATCTTGCATGGCGCACTTGCCATAGCAAGTGCTACCACGATTAAGCTACACGGAAAGCCATCATGGCAAGATAGGAGAACGCTACAGTTGTAGTACATTTTAATACCGGATTGTAATCTATAAGAACGGGAGAATGAGACCTTGGAAGGGCCTGACGGCCTGACCATGATGAGATGAGTGGATACACCAGTCGGCAGGGAGCTGAACTTGGACAGAATACTAGACGATATAAATATTTGCAACGGTATAACCTACTACAACAACAACCGACAGTACGGTAAGAACACCAGTCCCGAACTCCAAGGGGAAAACCTAAGAGATCGCTCAGTGATCCGGGCAAAACAATACGTAAGCAATGACATACAAGGAATGTATTATAAGATACCATTGAGACCGTTGACATGACGTCTACCAACAAGAATGGGATAAGACTCCCAGATTGATCACTAAGCATACCTGTAATAAGCATTCTTCAATAAAGATGTTGGAAAAACCAGAAAACAAGGATAGAAGAAATGAACATAAGATATAACCTACTAAGGATTAAAGATATACAGTCCCGACAGAGGGAAGCTCAGAGGACTACCCCCACAGAGCGGGCATAGTCGAGCCTAACAAACTGATGAATGACAGCTAATACTGTTTGCCTAACTCATTGTGGAGGGCGATTTTTCGGTATGAGGGGGGTCTATCTAAATATGGACTAACTGAAAAGCCTAGATCCTAGAAATTGCCATTCTGTGGAGGGTGAAAACCCGTTGTTCTGGCATCCCTCAAATACCTACTAAATCGTCCGTCTTTCCCAGAAAGCATAAGGGGGAGTGCCAGTGAACACTACACCCGCTCTCAATGGGCCCCACGCGGACTTATGCCTCTATAAGGCGGAATTGACTAGAGTCGCCACCTAGTTTAACCTAAGAATACTAGGAAGGAAAGGAAGGAGGGTTCTAAGAACCGTTGGTTGACTCTGAGATTGTTGCCTATGGATAGGACTTATCTGGTCATACTAGAGATTCTGCGTGGGTTCGCACTGGGTTACACCCCTTAGAAGTGGCAACAACCACGACTTCGGATTGGTGCCCGAGGAAACCTCGGTCTCCAATTGTCAGGATTGCCTTCTTTCAAAACCTTTTTAGAGAGATTCGTTTAAAAGCCAAGGATAGGATTAAGACGGGAGGAGAGAAAGAGAGTAGATGAGGCGAGCTTTTCTGCCAAGCTAGCGCCGAATGAAGAGGAATTGGGGAATTCGAATGAGTATAGAATAAGATTGGGGAGAAGTTCAAGGTCGAGTGAATAGACAAGACTTGGAGTCTGATGGTTTGAAGTTGGTGAGAACCGGAGAAGGTTTTGAGAGGTATGAAAAACACCTTAGAGTGGGAAAAGGGTTTTTTGGTTTGGAATGGTGTCGCACCCTAGATGGGCTGCCTACGTACTCAACTCCCTGTTGAGATCAGACCTTACGTAGTTCAGGGCCTTTGGGATGGTTGAGTGTTTTGAGGTAATCGAGGGTTGGAAGTGCATGGGGTTATTTGAAGATGAGATGGCTGAGTGCAAAAGGGTATTTTGATTGATGTGGGGTCGCACCCTATGTGGGTTGCCTACATACTCAACTCCATGTTGAGATCAGACCTTACGTAGTTCACTGTTTTGGGGTTTTGGAGATTTTTGAAGTATGTGGGGTTTGAAGATATTTGAGGTGTTTGAGACACAAAGGAGTTTTAAGAAGTTTCAGGTTTGGGATGCTAGTCTGTGAGACGCTTGGGTCTATGAGACGTTTGAAACCTTGAGATGTCGAAGTCTGTGAGACGCTCGGATCTATGCGACGCTCGGGTCTGTGAAACATTCGAATCATTGGGATAACAAAGTCTGTGAGACGCTCAGGTCTGTAACACATTTAGGGTGTGGAGGAATTTGGAATGGAATTGAAACTGAATTGAAATCGATGTTGAATTGAAGTTGAATGAATTTTGATTTGAATTGGAACTGAATTGAGATTGAGATTGAATTGGAGCTGAATGAATTTTGATTTGAATTGTGACTGAACTATGATTGGGTAGGGATTTGAATGAGTTTGGAATTGAATTGAATTTGAATTTGAATGGAATTTGGTTTGAATTGAATTTGGGTTGGGATTTGAATGAGTTTGGAATTGAATTGAATTTGAATTTGAATGGAATTTGGTTTGAATTGAATTTGGGTTGAATTGGAATTGAAAATGAATGTGAATTGGATTGTAATTGAATCGAATTTAGATTTGAATTGGAACAGAATGATTTTAGATTGAAATCGAATTGGAATTGAATTGAAATTGGGTTGATTTTAAACTTGATTTTGGATTGGAATTGACTTTGGAATTGAATTGGACTTGAATTGAAATTGGATCGAATTGGATTGATTTTAAGATTGAATTGAATGTGGAATGAGCATTGGGTCGGATTAGTTGTTGGGTCGGATCCGGTTTTTGGGCCAGGTCGAGTTTTTGGCCAAAATAGATATGGGCCTTGTTGTTTGGGCCAGAATGAACCTTGACATGTGGGCCAGATTTGGGTTTTGAAATGTGGCCGGAATTAGGTTTTGAAAATTAGGCCGAATTGGGCCTTGGGTACTAGGGTTTGGAATTGAATTTTGGACTGAATTTGAAGTTGAATTTTGGACTGATTCAGAATTGAATTTTGGGCTGAGATTGGATTGGTTTTGAAAAGAATTTGGGCTGAAATTTGAAGTGAAGGTTGACTGATTTTGAAGTGAAATAGATTTATTTTGGACTGATTTTTGGGGTGAAACTGAACCAGGTTGATTTCTGAAGTGCTGTTGGGCCGAGCTTGGAAATGGGCTAGATTTGAGACTTTGGATTTGGACCTCAAATCGGGCTGATGTTTGGGCCTCAAATTTGGCTCCGATTTGACTGATTTCAAATTAGAATTTCACTTTTGCATTGATTGTGAATTTTAATCAGAATACTATGGATGGTTTGGAAAGTTTTTTTAGGAGAGATATTACCCACAAACAGGTACTATGACCCTCAGGTACTATGACCTTAATGTGGGTAACATCTGTGAATGGTCCTATAGCTTTTCTAAAGAGACCCACAGAATGATGTGGACCCAACTAGATTAATGAGCCCAAAATGGATAAGTACCTTAATGTGGGCTATTCTAGGTCTAAAGATGAATTGGGCCCTGGAAGCTAACCTTGGGCCAAATACCCTCGATGGCTTCGCATCATTATTATAAAACAACAATCAGTAAATCAGGAATGAAATGAAAATTGAAAAGTAACTACAGCAAACATAAATGGGATTGAGGTAAAACAACCCAATGTATCAATTACATACTCCTTTTTGATCCAGGGATGGATATAAGTCAGTTGCACAAAAAGAAGTTCACCAAGTCAATAAGTTCGATCACAAAATAAGCATTTAACAACACAAACTACCAAAACCGAATGCATAAGGAACATACTCCCAAGTTAAACATATCAGAGATTTGTTCAGATTAGGGTTGAATACCCATAGAATGGCGGTGTGGATTTACAGTAGCTTTAACCCACAAGGAGCTGTGATGTGAAGCAACAAATCCCACCAGCTTGACTGAATCAATAAGCGCCGAATCCCTCAAGCTCCGCCAAAAATCAACGAGTGCCAGAGCCCCATCGCAAGCGGAGTGCAGTCCAGATATCGAAGAAATGGTACCTCAGTCAAAGTAGCAAAGCAACGGGGCATCAAAAATTCTGCAATACACAATCTTCTCACAACAAACACAAAACATTCTGGTCGAACAATGAAACGAGAATCAATTCCAACAGCCAGTTAAGGAATACGGTATAATCAGGCAATGATAAACCTGCAGATTAACCTCTCGATTGAATATATATATAGGTAGCATGACCAAAGACCAAATCAGGTCGATGCGCAATCGTCATTTAGTTCCTCCAAAACATAATCTCCAATTTTACTAAATAGCAAAGGGATAAGTCGAACAGGGCAGGAAGATTTAATTACGTGGACAGATTCAAAGCGGTAACAAGAGAGGGAGCATCACAACGCATTCAAGTGAAGAATCTGCAATCGGTGAACATCGACGACAGTGGACTTTGACATCTGAAGGCGGTAGCAGTAGGCGATGGTCATTAGAACTCCTCAGCTAGGTTTTGAGCGGTGAAGCGGATGTGTTCCTTGTCGCCAGGTTGATTTCAAATTACCGTGAGCGTGAGGAAGACAATGAGAGAGGGGCGAGACATGTATGTTCCACGTTCGCCAGTTGGGTTGGAAATTACCGTTCAAAGAGAATGAAGAGGAGCAGAGCAGATTTGCTCCTTGTTTGCCAGCTTGGTTGCAAAATTACCGATGCTGAAGAGCTGTGAACAGAGGAGTTGGGTGTTATTCGTTTGCTAGCTAGTTGAAGAAGTGGATCGAGAGGAGAATCAGGAATGTTGGAAATCGAAAGAGGGGAGCGACAGTTTTTTTTTTGTTTAGCCATGTATTAGCTCTGAGATTGGGAATTGAAGGAAGAAGATGATCGAAGAAAATACTCAGAGGAGGCTACTGTTGGGGAATTTTTGTTTCGACTGCTGTGTTGGGAGCTTAAAAAAATGTTGGGATCCTCCATGAATGAAGAGAAGGAAAACAGGAGAGCCCGTAGGTTGTTTGTTTCCCATTCGGCTTGCAAAATTACGTGAGTGAAGACCGAGAAGAAGAAGGCTGGCTCCTCATGTGGTTTTTGGTTTCTGATTTTGACAGATGGGGGAAGAAGACCAGAAATGAAGGAGAGAGATGAATGTGAGATAGGAAGGGGCAAGAAAAACCGTTGTCAATGTGAGGAAGAAGGGTTGAGTCTCGATCAAGTTTTTCTTGGTCTCTGAAGATTGGAAAAAAGAACGATTGGGAGACCGAAGAGGAGAAGCGGCTACAGTAGTCTGTGTTTTTATAACCAAGAGATTTAGGGTTTTTGCTAGTGTAGTGGGCTGAGTTTGACTGGCTTGTATGGCCATGTTTGACCGGAATGAAGAGAAACGGACCTTGGCCGTGTTTGGGGCCAGGCTGAGTGAAGATTAGGATAGTTAATGGGCCTTGTTTGGTTTGGTCCGATAAAGGTAATGACAAGGAAGGAAAAAAATCCAAGGGCGGGGGTGTGCATGTAAGGAATCGAACCCAAGTTGTTTTGCGTATCCAACCCACACTAACCAACTCAACTATTGACTGAACTTGATTATGTAATGTGGGAAATAATAATAATGTCGTAATTCAACCTGAATGAACTCATCAAAAACGCCAGCGTTTTAAATGGAAACGCAAGGTAAACGAAGAGGTTATATCAATAAAAATGAAGTGTTTTCTTTGGAAAAGTCAAGGAATGATGGGATGTGGATTAAAAAATGAAACATCTAGTTTTAAATAAGTGAAATAAAAGAATAATAAGTACATAAAATAATGAAATAGTACTAAAATGATGATGGCGAAAATATAAACAAATGAAATAAATAAAAGAGGAAATAAATTAGATATGTACAAGTAGCGGTAAATGAGGTAGGATAAAATAAAATGAAATGAGAGAAATTCTAACCAAATAAGCAGCACGATGAAATATACTAATACGAATGAAAATGGTGAGAAACGCATGAAATGATAGAAAGGATACTACAAAATCATCAAAATAAATGATAAACCCTAAAAGATAGTTAAAGTTACAATAAATAGGATAAAATAAACAAAATGAAAAAAAAGGATAACTAAATAAACAAATAAGCAATAATAAGATAAGTGAATAAAACAAACGGGACGGGTTTAAAACTGTATTGCCGTTGGAAATTCATTTTCGAAGAATTATGTTTTTTTTTAAATGCTTTGAAAAATGGTTTAACAATTTTGTCATGAAATGATTGTTTCGTTTTGGCACGCATGCTAATGAAAAAGAAAGGCAATGACCTCTCTTATTTATTTATTATTTTCGGATTTGCTTTATGGGGTGAGAATTTTTGGTGTCTACAGATGGCTCCTCTTGATTCAATTCTGCAAGAGAGGACTTGCAGAATTGGATCAAGGTTGAAATGGCGCCAAAAATTCTCACTACGGTCTATGAGATGCAACTACGATTGCAAATGGATAGGAGGTGCATGACCAGCCTATGACGTAAAGATTGAATGCAAAAATATTTACAATTAGTCTTGAATACAAAGGTTTTGATGGGTGAGGGACAAGCCCTGAACACAATGGTTGGATTTGCTAAACGAATTTTGAACATGAACAATTGTTGGGTTTGGTGCATGAGGGCTTATGACGAGCCTCAACTGGACCTCTTGACATCCAGTTCTAGGACTTATGACTAGCCTAGAATGCAATTGAAAGTACGAGGACTTAGGAGAGCCTCAACTAGACCTCTTGACATCTAGCTATAGGACTTATGACGAGCCTATAATACTTTGTTTATGTACCGTACTAGTAGCGTAATAGCTGACTAGCAGGCGGATGTGAGACGATCTCGCACTAGTAGCGTAATAACTGCCTAGTGGAGGAAAAGTGGTGGGACCGTACTAGTAGCGTAATAGCTGCCTAGCAGACGGATGTGAAACGATCTCGCACTAGTAGCGTAATAGCTGCCTAGCGGGTTATGAAATGAACGAACTCGCACTAGTAGCGTAATAGCTGCCTAGTGGAGGAAAGAAAAGCGGGACCGCACTAGTAGCGTAATAGCTGCCTAGCGGGTTATGAAATGAACGAACTCGCACTAGTAGCGTAATAGCTGCCTAGTGGAGGAAAGAAAAGCGGGACCGCACTAGTAGCGTAATAGCTGCCTAGCGGGTTATGAAATGAACGAACTCGCACTAGTAGCGTAATAGCTGCCTAGTGGAGGAAAAAAGCGGGACAGCACTAGTAGCGTAATAGCTGTCTAGCGGGTTATGAAATGAACGAACTCGCACTAGTAGTGTAATAGCTGCCTAGTGGAGGAAAGAAAAGCGGGACCACACTAGTAGCGTAATAGCTGCCTAGCGGGTTATGAAATGAACGAACTCGCACTAGTAGCGTAATAGCTGCCTAGCAGGTTATGAAATGAACGAACTTGCACTAGTAGCGTAATAGCTGCCTAGAGGAGGAAAAAAGCGGGACCGCACTAGTAGCGTAATAGCTGCCTAGCGGGTTATGAATTGGACGATTTCGCACTAGTAGCGTAATAGCTGCCTAGTGGAGGAAAGAAGCGGGACCGCACTAGTAGCATAATAGCTGCCTAGCGAGTTATGAAATGAACGAACTCGCACTAGTAGCGTAATAGCTGCCTAGTGGAGGAAAGAAAAGCGGGACCGCACTAGTAGCGTAATAGCTGCCTAGCGGGCTATGAAATGAACGAACTCGCACTAGTAGCGTAATAGCTGCCTAGTGGAGGAAAAAAGCGGGACCGCACTAGTAACGTAATAGCTGCCTAGCAGACGGATGTGAAACGATCTCACACTAGTAGCGTAATAGTTACCTAGCGGGTTATGAAATGAACGAACTCGCACTAGTAGCGTAATAGCTGCCTAGTGGAGGAAAGAAAAGCGGGACCGCACTAGTAGCGTAATAGCTGCCTAGCGGGTAATGAAATGAACGAACTCGCACTAGTAGCGTAATAGTTGCCTAGTGGAGAAAAAAAGCGGGACCGCACTAGTAGCGTAATAGCTGCCTAGCGGGTTATGAATTGGACGATTTTGCACTAGTAGCGTAATAGCTGCCTAGCGGGTTATGAAATGAACGAACTCGCACTAGTAGCGTAATAGCTGCCTAGTGGAGGAAAGAAAAGCGGGACCGCACTAGTAGCGTAATAGCTGCCTAGCGGGTTATGAAATGAACGAACTCGCACTAGTAGCGTAATAGCTGCCTAGTGGAGGAAAGAAAAGCGGGACCGCACTAGTAGCGTAATAGCTGCCTAGCGGGTTATGAAATGAACGAACTCGCACTAGTAGCGTAATAGCTGCCTAGTGGAGGAAAAAGCGGGACCGCACTAGTAGCGTAATAGCTGCCTAGCGGGTTATGAATTGGACGATTTCGCACTAGTAGCGTAATAGCTGCCTAGTGGAGGAAAGATGCGGGACCGCACTAGTAGCGTAATAGCTGCCTAGGGGTTATGAAATGAACGAACTCGCACTAGTAGCGTAATAGCTGCCTGTGGAGGAAAGAAAAGCGGGACCGCACTAGTAGCGTAATAGCTGCCTAGCGGGTTATGAATTGGATGATTTTGCACTAGTAGCGTAATAGCTGCCTAGCGGGTTATGAAATGAACGAACTTGCACTAGTAGCGTAATAGCTGCCTAGTGGAGGAAAGAAAAGTGGGACCGCACTAGTAGCGTAATAGCTGTCTAGCGGGTTATGAAATGAACGAACTCGCACTAGTAGCGTAATAGCTGCCTAGTGGAGGAAAGAAAAGCGGGACCGCACTAGTAGCGTAATAGCTGCCTAGTAGGTTATGAAATGAACGAACTCGCACTAGTAGCGTAATAGCTGCCTAGTGGAGGAAAAAAGCGGGACCGCACTAGTAGCGTAATAACTGCCTAGCGGGTTATGAATTGGACGATTTCGCACTAGTAGCGTAATAGCTGCCTAGTGGAGGAAAGAAGCGTGGGACCGCACTAGTAGCGTAATAGCTGCCTAGCGGGTTATGAAATGAACGAACTCGCACTAGTAGCGTAATAGCTGCCTAGTGGAGGAAAGAAAAGCGGGACCGCACTAGTAGCGTAATAGCTGCCTAGCGGGTTATGAAATGAACGAACTCGCACTAGTAGCGTAATAGCTGCCTAGTGGAGGAAAAAAGCGAGACCGCACTAGTAGCGTAATAGCTGCCTAGCAGACGGATGTGAAACGATCTCGCACTAATAGCGTAATAGCTGCCTAGCGGGTTATGAAATGAACGAACTCGCACTAGTAGCGTAATAGCTGCCTAGTGGAGGAAAGAAAAGCGGGACCCACTAGTAGCGTAATAGCTGCCTAGCGGGTTATGAAATGAACGAACTCGCACTAGTAGCGTAATAGCTGCCTAGTGGAGGAAAAAAGCGGGACCACACTAGTAGCGTAATAGCTGCCTAGCAGGTTATGAATTGGACGATTTTGCACTAGTAGCGTAATAGCTGCCTAGCGGGTTATGAAATGAATGAACTCGCACTAGTAGCGTAATAGCTGCCTAGTGGAGGAAAGAAAAGAGGGACCGCACTAGTAGCGTAATAGCTGCCTAGCGGGTTATGAAATGAACGAACTCGCACTAGTAGCGTAATAGCTGCTTAGTGGAGGAAAAAAGCGGGACCGCACTAGTAGCGTAATAGCTGCCTAGCGGGTTATGAAATGAACGAACTCGCACTAGTAGCGTAATAGCTTCCTAGTGGAGGAAAAGATAGGGACCGCACTAGCAGCGTAATAGCTGCCTAGCGGGTTATGAAGTGAATGATCTCACACTAATAGCGTAATGGCTGCCTAGTGGAGGAAAATGACGGGACCACACTAGTAGCATAATAGCTGCCTAGTGGGTTGTGAATGTGCATTAGATTGTGAACGAACTTTGTGGGTATATGCAAATGATACGCGATGTGAGGTGATTAACCAAAGTATTAATTGAATTAAACTCCCTGTTTGTGGATGTAGGTTTTTGTGTGAGCAGATGGCTCTATAGTAACATCAAAACCTCGGGATGGCTCAGGTATGGCTCCGGCATGGCTTCAAGGATCTGAGATGGCTCCAGCATGCGTTGATGGCTCCAGTATGCACTGATGGCTCTGGTAGGCACTGATGGCTCCGGTGTGACCAATGGTCTCGGGGGGTGGTTAGTGGGTTTGACATGGTAGGTGATTTGTTGGCAATTTGTGGGCTTTGATTTTCCTTGAGAATTTTTTTCAAGGTGGTTTGATGGCTCCGATGATGGATTTATTGTTATTTTGATGAGGTTTTGGTGGCTCCGATGATGGATTTATTGTTGTTTTGATGAGGTTTTGGTAGCTCCAGAAATGGAATGATTGTGATTTGAAGGGTTTGTTGTGGAATTTGTAGTGGGTGAATGGTTTACATAGGTGGGTGAATGGCTAAACACGGTTTCATGGCTTTATGGGTAGTTCCCAACATGGTTCCTGGATTTCCATGGATGGCTCCGGGATGACCTTGTGCTGATTGAGCATGACGACGCTTTGGTTGGTTCACTTCGATGACACCGAGGGGAAAAGGGAAGTTTTATCCTTTGATGTGGTCGCACCCTGGACGGGCTGCCTACGTACTCAATTCCATATTGAGATCAGACCATACGTAGTTCGATTTTGTGGGCGAGGCTTTGATGATGAATCGGCTCCAGTATGGTTCAGAGGTGGCTCCCGTATGGCTCTCTGGCTCTTGGGATGGCTTCTGGATAGCTCTAGGAATGGTTCCAATGTCTGAGAATGGCTCCCGTTGTTCTCGAACTGTTGGGGAGGCTCCCGCATGGCTCCAGGAATGCTCTGGAATGGTTTCTGCATGGCTTTCGAATGGCTCTTGTACGATCTCGGTATGGCCTTGGGATGGCTCCAGGTTTGACTTCTTTTGATCGGGAATTGAGCTTCAATAACTGCAACTGAAGTCGACTTTCAGCGAGACTAGGCAGAGTACTTACAAATCGGATGCTGATGATGAATTGGTTATGATGCATGCAGATATTAAATGTCGGATACGATGCAAAATGCATATGCAATTTTTGGAGAGAAGGTATGGCCTTATCTTTATTAATATGAGGTTTACGAATATAAGACATCTTTGGTTCGATCTTGAGTGATTGTTCAACTGGAATGCGTGAATCACTTTCCTCTCACGGAGGGATATGGGTCAATCTCTTGTGAGTGTGGTTGTGTGTGCTAATGGTGTGATGATGCTCTCGATGCTCGGAGTAGTATTTTCCTTAGAATTTCTTTCGAGGTTATGAACTTTCTGTTCCTCACAAATTCCTCACCTGCAATGGGGTAGGCCGATTATGATTTGGTGGTTCAGTTGAAGAGTCACTCGCACTCTAAAGACCTTGTGAGATTAGGTCACACTCATTCGCTAACGGTCCCTTTGGTATGACGGGACATGTTGATAACAAGTACGAAACTTATGATTCATGTTTCAGATCCGATACTTTCGGTCAACGCTCATCAACTAACGAGTCAGAGGTCTTTTATTGGGTTATAACGGGGCTGAGGGGTATGATGTATGTTACATGGGACTGGGGAATTTATTTGGGAATTGTGGAGCTTTTGTGCAATAGAGGACGTGTTTCGCCTTTGCCATGGGTGGAATGATTGGACGGGTTTTTGATAACCTTTTATTGGTTTCTATGGGACATCATTGGTCCTTCTGATTTGGATTTCTCCTTCTGCCTCTTCTGGTGCTCGATTGAACTTTCTTCTCATTTTGTTTTTTTGAAACTGCATTTAGCTCATCAACTTTCTCAAGCGTTCAGCTCTGGAGTTGCATTGACTCATCGATCTCTGAACATTTTCGGTGTCTTTTTTGGTGTGGCTTTGGAGTTGCATGACTCACTGATTCTTCAAGCAATTTCATTTTGTTTTTGTGAAGATGGGGGGAGAGACCATGGCTCCGACCTTTGAGATCCTCTATTGCAAGGGCAAGTAAGTATATGTACGTGGGTTGGCATGTGTGGAGTTCACAGAAAAAGGTATATCGTGAAAGGCTCAGCGGGGGCTCATAAGGGATTATGTACAGGGCAGTCAAAGCTTTTTGGTTTTGTGGGGATTTTGATCCTAAGGCCTCGTCATTCTCATTATTCAATGATGTTTCTTATCTTCTCAAATCTTTGCATGAATCACAGTTCGTATCATGTTTATCGACATTGCTCTCACTATGATTTGTGCCTCTCCATGTGCTGAAGGAATGCACATGTCGCTCGTGTTTACCTCAATTGGAACTCTTTACCTTCCCTCATCACTCAATGGATTGTCCAAAACACTCATTTGAAATTCGAAGGAAAATACCGCTCTTTGTACACTACTCACTTTGGTTTGTGGTGCTGATTTTGATTGGACCCTTGAGTTCATTGACGGGTCAAGAGTTAGTGATTCAAACACTATGAAACAATCAATCAAGCTTTTCACCGAAGACATCGTTTCGATATGGGAGTATGCAAATGCAATTATCTACAATGCAATATGATGTGGTAATATGGAATTACTATGTATAGGATGCATGAAATGATGAGAATGAAAATGACTCATTCAAATTTTGGTTTCGATTTTTTTTTGCTTGTTTTTTTTAATGGATGCAATGCATGAGTGGTAAGGTTATGACTAGTCTCGCTTGAGCCGAACTCAGCTTGCGGTTCATGAAGCTCATCCCGTCATTGTAAGCCCTGAAGAAGGTCAAGTTGTTGGATGTGATGTGAGAGAAGTTGTTTCAAAATGGTATTTGGTCGATGATTGGCTCCTGGATTTTGGAATTTTAGGGAGTGAAAACTCCCGCATGGTGATCCATGATATGACAGTGACTGCATTTTTTGGGATTTTTGAAGGTAGGTTTTTATTTTGGGATTTTTTGGATGTATGACTTTTTTGGATTTTTGGATGTGTGTTTTTTTGGAATTTTTTTTTGTGTATGCTTTTTTGTGGTGTTGGTCTCTATGTACATGGTATGCGAAAGGAAAAAAAGCTTGAATGCTCGGTATTTCTTGCTATCACTTCGAAGATCATGTCGCCACTCATAGGCAAAGACAGTTATTCACCTGCAAACACGACCATTATTGTAGAAAGAATAATCTGACAAATGTTAGCATGCTTGAAAAATGGGATGGGCTCTTGTGAGGTGTGTTGGAAATGTAACATGTGATTATGCATTTTCCTAAGATGAGTGTGATTCATGCATGATTAATGAATTTGAAATGAATGAGAATGCATGCAACTCTTTTCCTTTCTGCCATGAATGTGTTGCATGCTTTTGTTTGTTGGTTGTTTTATTAGCTTGTTCCCAAAAGAAGCTACATTTTAGAAAAACGGTTTTGAAAAAACGTGTTTCCGAAGTGGTGGATTTTCGCAGTAGGAATTTTGACGCTCGGTCATTCGCAAATAAAATAGGGAGTGGGGGACCCTATACACATTGATCTAAATAAATTCAAAGGGAATGTACAACCTATACACAAAGTCTATTCGTAAATTGACAAGAGAGAAAAGAATGCTAGGGGAAAACCTATACATCAATTCTAAAAGTCATTAAATGGGGGAGTTTGAGCTTAAAACTTCTCCCGAATTCTTCTACGTCTTCGGGCTTCTGACTGACTACTCATTCGTCTTCGGGCTCCTGATTGATCGTTTTGCTCGTCTTTGGGCTCTTGCAGCGAAGCGGTACTGATCATACAAAACAGGTTGGTGTTCTTCTGACTCTCAACAATTTGAACTCGAACAGTCGTTGCTAGTTAATCAACTCGGGTTGGTACATCTCTTATTTTTGACTCAAACTGCGTTGTCGATCTTCATGTGCTCCATCTGCTCCGACGAGGGAAATAAGGGGCGTTTTTTGAGAAAGGAAAGGTGAATGATCGAGCACAAGTTCTTTGTGAAAATCCACCACTTATGTGAAGACACGAATGACTAGTACGCTCCACGATAATGACCGCTGCTCTTGAAGGTGGGTTGAACTTCAAAAATAGCGGGTTGCAACATGGGACTAAATCATTATTTTGAAATACGTTTATGAAAATCAACTTTGAAAATTGTTTTGAAAAACAAGTTTGAGATAATATCCGTGAAAAATTGTTTAAAATTTATTTGTAAAAAGCATGTTTTTGAAATCTGTTTTTGAAATGAATTTATGAGAAGTATTGTTTGAAAATCATTTATAAACAGTAGATTTTTGAAATTTGTTCTTTGTAAACCGCTTGACAAAGTTTATTTTTTGGAATACTTTGATTGAAATCAATTTTGAAAACTGTTTTGGAAATAACAATTTTGAAATCATTAGAGATGAACAACTTTGAAGATATTTCGTTAGAGGTTGGACATGATTCATTTTCTGATTTTGCTCATTTTTGAAACGTGATCACACATAGATGTAAGTGTAAAATAAAAATCGTGGTGATTTTATGTGGAGCTGAGTGCGAATGATTGGGATAATCACCTTCCAGGTCAATCAATGCTTCCATACCACCGGGGGAACCGTCCCTTCACTGTTCATCTCTCAGGATTATCTCTATTATGCCTTGTGGGGCACGTCATCGAGAGAAAGACCGGAGTGCTTAAGTTCGAAAGGTCAGGATACCCGAAGTGATACGTAACATGTGCCATGGCCGGTGATTATCACAACATGCTCACTTTCCAGAAAACTTGGGGAAGTACTGCATGGGGTCGGGTCTCCCGTCGTCTGCACGGTCAGGTGTCTAAAGTCCAAATTATTCACTGACTACGTTGTGCCAGTATGGGTATCCGGTAAATACGGGATCCTCTATGGACGTGTAGCGTGACATCAGGCTTTAGAGACACCCGTGGTGCAGTGGACACTTGGAGAACTGAGCCCATGCAATCTTCAGGGTAATGCAAAGGGTGGTCAGACAGGCGGCATACAAGGGGGTGACTACCCATAAACCCATCTTAGACACGGGACCGGGTAGCTGGACACTGAAGGCTCAGAGTTCACTATATGCTGGCTTTGACTCGAAAAGGTAAGTGTTGAAGGATCATGACTTTTCAAGGCATAGATACTACGATCATACCGTCTCGTGTGCATAGTCCATACTACGAAGGGCATCTGCTCATGGGGAATCAATTGTGGACCAATGTTTATCCCGACCGCAAATATCAAGGGTAGCACAGAGGAATGCATGTCCTAAGCTACCCTATGCACCCACCTCAGGACTATTCCTAACAGTTCAATATCACAGCCGGAAAGCGGTAAATAAATGCACACGCAAAGAGAGGGAAGAAGTTAGACCCCTAATGGGCCCACCTACCTGGAGTTCCTGCAGGTTAGCCTAGCATAATCACGCAATTGTGTAGCAAGCGAAGCACACATGGCAAGCAAAGTCAAGTATAAGCTACACACTCTCATCCTAGCTATCCTCACCAATCACACTCTAAGTGTGGAGTAGAGTAATCCTAATGGCTTTCGAAGTGAATCTCTTGAAGGTTTTGAAAGAAGTGGGGAAGTCCCGACAATTTTGAATAGAGTTCAGTCTTCCTTGAGTTTGAGAAAAACTTACTCAAGTTATCCCCAGCAGAGTCGCCATTCTGTGGAGGGTGATTTTTCGGGTATGAGGGGGGTCTATCTAAATATGGACTGACTAAAAAGCCTAGATCCTAGAAATTGCCATTCTGTGGAGGGTGAAAACCCGTTGTCTGGCATCCCTCAAATACCTACTAAATCGTCCGTCTTTCCCAGAAAGCATAAGGGGGAGTGCCAGTGAACACTACACCCGCTCTCAATGGGCCCCACGCGGACTTATGCCTCTATAAGGCGGAATTGACTAGAGTCGCACCTAGTTTAACCTAAGAATACTAGGAAGGAAAGGAAGGAGGGTTCTAAGAACCGTTGGTTGACTCTGAGATTGTTGCCTATGGATAGGACTTATCTGGTCATACTAGAGATTCTGCGTGGGTTCGCACTGGGTTACACCCCTTAGAAGTGGCAACGACCACGACTTCGGATTGGTGCCCGAGGAAACCTCGGTCTCCAATTGTCAGGATTGCCTTCTTTCAAAACCTTTTTAGAGAGATTCGTTTAAAAGTCAAGGATAGGATTATGACGGGAGGAGAGAAAGAGAGTAGATGAGGCGAGCTTTTCTGCCAAGCTAGCGCCGAATGAAGAGGAATTGGGGAATTCGAATGAGTATAGAATAAGATTGGGGAGAAGTTCAAGGTCGAGTGAATAGACAAGACTTGGAGTCTGATGGTTTGAAGTTGGTGAGAACCGGAGAAGGTTTTGAGAGGTATGAAGAACACCTTAGAGTGGGAAAAAGGGTTTTTTGGTTTGGAATGGTGTCGCACCCTAGATGGGCTGCCTACGTACTCAACTCCCTGTTGAGATCAGACCTTACGTAGTTCAGGGCCTTTGGGATGGTTGAGTGTTTTGAGGTAATCGAGGGTTGGAAGTGCATAGGGTTATTTGAAGATGAGATGGCTGAGTGCAAAAGGGTATTTTGATTGATGTGGGGTCGCACCCTATGTGGGTTGCCTACGTACTCAACTCCATGTTGAGATCAGACCTTACGTAGTTCACTGTTTTAGGGTTTTGGAGATTTTTGAAGTATGTGGGGTTTGAAGATATTTGAGGTGTTTGAGACACAAAGGAGTTTTGAGAAGTTTCAGGTTTGGGATGCTAGTCTGTGAGACGCTTGGGTCTATGAGACGTTTGAAACCTTGAGATGTCGAAGTCTGTGAGACGCTCGGATCTATGAGACGCTCGGGTCTGTGAAACATTTGAATCATTGGGATAACAAAGTCTGTGAGACGCTCAGGTCTGTGAGACATTTAGGGTGTGGAGGAATTTGGAATGGAATTGAAATTGAATTGAAAT
This sequence comes from Limonium bicolor, assembly GCA_023374045.1. NCBI lineage: Eukaryota > Viridiplantae > Streptophyta > Magnoliopsida > Caryophyllales > Plumbaginaceae > Limonium > Limonium bicolor. The sequence continues at coordinate 77,306,445 of CM041783.1, forward strand.
CGATGTTGAATTGAAGTTGAATGAATTTTGATTTGAATTGGAACTGAATTGAGATTTAGATTGAATTGGAGCTGAATGAATTTTGATTTGAATCGTGACTGAACTGTGATTGGGTAGGGATTTGAATGAGTTTGGAATTGAATTGAATTTGAATTTGAATGGAATTTGGTTTGAATTGAATTTGGGTTGGGATTTGAATGTGTTTGGAATTGAATTGAATTTGAATGGAATTTGGTTTGAATTGAATTTGGGTTGAATTGGAATTGAAAATGAATGTGAATTGGATTGTAATTGAATCGAATTTAGATTTGAATTGGAACGGAATGATTTTAGATTGAAATCGAATTGGAATTGAATTGAAATTGGGTTGATTTTAAACTTGATTTTGGATTGGAATTGACTTTGGAATTGAATTGGACTTGAATTGAAATTGGATCGAATTGGATTGATTTTAAGATTGAATTGAATGTGGAATGAGCATTGGGTCGGATTAGTTGTTGGGTCGGATCCGGTTTTTGGGCCAGGTCGAGTTTTTGGCCAAAATAGATATGGGCCTTGTTGTTTGGGACTGAATGTACCTTGACATGTGGGCTAGATTTGGGTTTTGAAATGTGGCCGGAATTAGGTTTTGAAAATTAGGCCGAATTGGGCCTTGGGTACTAGGGTTTGGAATTGAATTTTGGATTGAATTTGAAATTGAATTTTGGATTGGTTTTGAAAAGAATTTGGGCTGAAATTTGAAGTGAAGGTTGACTGATTTTGAGTGAAATAGATTTATTTTGGACTGATTTTGGGGTGAACCTGAACCAGGTTGATTTCTGAAGTGCTGTTGGGCCGAGCTTGGAAATGGGCCAGATTTGAGATTTGGATTTGGACCTCAAATCGGGCTGATGTTTGGGCCTCAAATTTGGCTCCGATTTGACTGATTTCAAATTAGAATTTCACTTTTGCATTGATTGTGAATTTTAATCTGAAAACTATGGATGGTTTGGAAAGTTTTTTTAGGAAAGATATTACCACAAACAGGTACTACGACCCTCGGGTACTACGACCTTAATGTGGGTAACATCTGTGAATGGTCCTATAGCTTTTCTAAAGAGACCCACAGAATGATGTGGACCCAACTAGATTAATGAGCCCAAAATGGATAAGTACCTTAATGTGGGCTATTCTAGGTCTAAAGATGAATTGGGCCCTGGAAGCTAACCTTGGGCCAAATACCCTCCATGGCTTCGCATATTATATAACAACAATCAATAGTAAATCAGGAATGAAATGAAAATTGAAAAGTAACTACAGCAAACATAAATGGGATTCAGGTAAAACAATCCAATGTATCAATTACATACTCCTTTTTGATCCCGGGATGGATATAAGTCAGTTGCACAAAAAGAAGTTCACCAAGTCAATAAGTTCGATCACAAAATAAGCATTTAACAACACAAACTACCAAAACCGAATGCATAAGGAACATACTCCCAAGTTAACATATCAGAGATTTGTTCAGTTTAGGGTTGAATACCCATAGAATGGTGGTGTGGATTTACAGTAGCTTTAACCCACAAGGAGCTGTGATGTGAAGCAACAAATCCCACCAGCTTGACTGAATCATCGCCGAATCCTCAAGCTCCCCAAAAATCAACGAGTGCCAGAGCCCCATCGCACGGAGTGCAGGTCCAGATCGAAGAAATGGTACCTCAGTCAAAGTATCACAAGCAACGGGGCAATCACAAAATTCTGGCCATATACACAATCTCTCACAACAAACACAAAACATTCTGGTCAAACAATGAAACGAGAATCATTCCAACAGCCAGTTAGGAATACGGTATAATCAGCAATGATAACTCTATTAACCTCTCGATTGAATATATATATATATAGGTAGCATGACCAAAGACTAAATCAGGTCGATGCGCAATCGTCATTTAGTTCCTTCCTCCAAAACCTAATCTCCAATTTTACTAAATAGCAAAGGGATAAGTCGAACAGGGCAGGAAGATTTAATTACGTGGACATTCACAGAGTAACACGAGAGGAGCATCACAACCCATTCAAGTGAAGAATCTGCAATCGGAACGTCGACGACGTGGACTTTGACATCTAAGGCGTAGCTAGTAGGCGATGGTCATTAGAACTCCTCAGCTAGGTTTTGGCGGTTGAGCGGTGTTCCTTGTCGCCAGGTTGATTTCAAATTACGTGAGCGTGAGGAAATCAATGAGAGAGGGCGAGACAGTATGTTCCATTACTCGCCTGTTGGGTTGGAAATTACCGTTCAAAGAGAATGAAGAGGAGCAGAGCAATTTGCTCCTTGTTTGCCAGCTTGGTTGCCAAATTACCGATGCTGAAGAGCTGTGAACAGAGGATTGGTGTTATTCGTATGTAGCTAGTTGAAAAGTCGATCGAGGGAAATCATGAATGTTGAAATCGAAAGAGGGAGCTAACAGTTTTTTTTTTTTTAGCCATGTATTAGCTCTGAGATTGGAATTGAAGGAAGAATCGAATAAAATACTCATGGAGGCTACTACTGTTGGGGGAATTTTTTGTTTCGACTGCGTGTTGGGAGCTTAAAAAAAATGTTGGGGATCCTCCATGAATGAAGAGAAGGAAAACAGGCGAGCCCTTAGGTTGTTTGTTCCTCCAGTCGGCTTGCAAAATTACGTGAGTGAAGACCGAGAAGAAGAAGGCTGGGCTCCTCATGTGGTTTTGGTTTCCGATTTTGACAGATGAGGGAAGAAGACCAGAAATGAAGGAGAGAGAATGATGTAGATAGTAAGGGGCAAGAAAAAACCGTTGTCTGTGTGAGGAAGAAGGTTGAGTCTCGATCAAGTTTTTCTTGGTCTCTGAAGATTGGAAAAAAAAACGATTGGAACCGAAGAGGAGAAGCGGCTACAGTAGTCTGTGTTTTATAACCAAGAGATTTAGGTTTTTGCTAGTGTAGTGGGATGAGTTTGACTGGCTTTGTATGGCCATTTTGACGGAATGAAGAGAAACGGACCTTGGCCGTGTTTGGGGCCAGGCTGAGTGAAGATCAGATTAGTTTGGGCCTTGTTTGGTTTGGTCCGGATAAAGGTAATGACAAGGAAGGAAAAAATCCAAGGTGGGGGTGGGTGTGCAGTAAGGAATCGAACCCAGTTGTCTTCGTATCCAACCCACACTACCAACTCAACTATGACTGAACTTGATTGTGTAATGTGGGAAATAATAATATGTCGTAATTCAACTGAATGAACTCATCAAAAACGCCAGCGTTTTAAATGGAAACGCAAGGTAAACGAAGAGGTTATATCAATAAAAATGAAGTGGTTTTCTTTGAAAAAGTCAAGGAATGATGGGATTGGATTAAAAAATAACATCTAGTTTTAAATAATGAAATAAAAGAATATAAGTACATAAAATATGAAATAGTACTAAAATGATGATGGCGAAAATATAAACAAATGAAATAAATAAAGAGGAAATAAATTAGATATGTACAAGTAGCGGTAAATGAGGTAGGATAAAATAAAATGAAATGAGAGAAGTTCAACCAATAAGCAGCAAGACGAAATATACAATACGAATGAAAATGGTGAAAAGCAATGAAATGATAGAAAGGATACTACAAAATCATCAAAATAAATGATAGAAACCCTAAAAGATAGTTAAAGTTACAATAAATAGGATAAAATAAGTAAACAAAATGAAAATAAAAGGATAACTAAATAAATAAAACAAAGCAATAATAAGATAAGTGAATAAAAAAACAAACGGGACGGGTTTAAACTGTATTGCCGTTGGAAATTCATTTTCAAAGAATTATGTTTTTTTTAAATGCTTTGAAAAATGGTGTTAAAAAATTTTGTCATGAAATGATTGGTTTCATTTTGGCACGCATGCTAATGAAAAAGAAAGACAATGACCTCTCTTATTTATTTACTATTTTCGGATTTGCTATGGGGTGAGAAATTTTTGGTGTCTACACTCATTAACCCCAGTGTGAACATCATCAACGGTGGCGTAGTCAACGGAAGTTGAACGAAGCGTTGAGATGGAGCATAAGATGCAGGATGATATCCGACTTGGACACCGTAAGGCAAAATGCCTAATACAAACTTATCCTTATTTGCTAAAAGACGTAAGTCTATTAAAATGACAGTATTGTCAAAGACATTAAGTAACCCCAGATCACCTGAATAAACTTCCATAGCAGGAAGCAGGATACAGCACTTATCTTGAAACCCGATATTACATTCATATGAACCTAACAGTGGATAATTTCAAGAAACAAAAACCTATAAGGATGACCTATACGGATGAGTAAGAGTCAAGTAATGGACTGAGGCATAAGCACTAAGAGCCTACGAGCCAAGGATGTTAACCACATCAGAGCCCGAGGCGCAGTAAGTTGTAAGAGAGCTATTTAAGCCAAGAAGGAACTACAATTCATAGATATAAACGGTTACCAAACCTATAACTTAGATGGTGGAAAATTTGCCAGAAAAGGCACCAATGAGAATAATGAGATAGTACATTGGCAGGGCGGAGAATGAACCGTGCCTTTTAGGGTGGGGATACCTCTCTTGTTGTGAGGCCAAGAGTGGGAATAAACCCTCAAAAGGGCTTTCAACTTATTAGAAAATAATACGTTTGTTAGAGAATGGAAACTGTAAACTTTGAGATTACCTTAGAACATACCAGATACACTTGAATAATAAGGAAGACTGCAGATATAGCCCATATCAACACCCAGGATGTAAGAATCAGTAATCGTCAGAGATAAACATTGTGAGTGCACATTATGCCACGTCAAGTGACCAATGCTCAGAAGAGCTTGTGATTCAGCGGATGGCTTCTTCAGTAACCGATTAAATTACATGGTAAACAACATCATAAGGATGAAAGAATGCGAGAGAAATTAGCCTACTTACGAATCTGAGATTGAAGCAGAACATCTTCATATTAAGAGTCAACCATTTTACAGCACGGTAAGAGGCAACCGCCAAACACCGGAATTAAAGAAACCCTAGTGTGGTTACACCAAGAAGGGATTGAGTATAAGATAAGATATTAACGGAAACGATTGAGTAACTGCACCATCAATGGGCAGTAGAATAAGGCAAACTACCACGGTAGCAGATGTCTTGAGAACAATATTTATATAAGGGGATTAAGTCATAGTACGCAGTAAGGCGACCATTATGTATGAGCCGTCAAATATGGACACGGAGGCAATTAGATTTATGAGTTAAGACCAATATAAGTAAGGAAATAAGATGGTATACAAACTGTGCATTGATGCCAGTAGTCTGGACCTGGTTAGGTAAGATTCACAGGAAGCACACTACCCATTCCTTAAGGAACTCGAAGTGCATTCCTAGTAGCATAAAATGAGAAACAAGATAAGAGGCTCTATGGAAAGAGACCTCAGTTATAAAGAGACTGAATCAGTACGGGATACTGAAAGAACTAGAGCATACAATACCGAAGAACACAGTAAATAATTCCCTTGTTAAGTTCAAGAAAACATAAGTGTATTATGGAATGATGAAGAGGAGATCGACAACAGAATACTTCATAATTAGCAAGCTAAACGTGTGACGAACACTATGAGTTTACTAAAACGAGATGTGGATGACTGCACCCCACAGGGGCTTGCAGGCCTGACACGCTCATTTATGAGTTAGTCAGGGTAATAGTAATGTACCAGTAAGGTACCCCATGCATGTAGACGAGTGGGTAAGGAACACGGGAAGTAGTCGACTCCGTACCACGACAACAACGCAAGATCAGACAAGAGCAGCTGCTACCACAAACTAGTCGAAGGGAAGAATTCAGTTGAACCAACAACACAAAGGAATCAGAGAACAATAATTAACGACTATGAAGTGCGAAGAGCACGGATTGTTAAGCACAGACATAGGACATGTCTTAAGAAGTTAAGGATAAGACTGTAAAGCGCAATAAGCACTAAACAGAAGTTTCAGATTAAGGGTCATCCTCAGACCAAAGGTCAGTTGGAAAGAATTATTTAGACATTCGAGAAAACACTAAGAGCATGAACATAGGATCTTCAAGGAGAATGATTAGACGAGTTACAACTCATTAAGGCCGTGTATATAAAAAGATAACACGTGTCAACTGAGAGACCAATATTCCTAAACTGTAAGGAGGCAGAAGGATATACAATACTATGAACGATTAGAAAGGTAGTTAAGCCTAAGATTATCAGAGTTGTGCAGCGGAAGCTAGCAGATCAGTACCTTTGAGATTAGACCAAACTAAGTTAAGAATATGGTATAAGTACCGTTAAGAATCCTCGATGCAGAGACTAAGTCATTAGCATAGTTATGACCCTCTGATCGAAGCATAAGTGAGATAGATGACATGGAAGCTAGAATGCTTGGTGAGAATTAGACATCTTGAACTTATGTTCAAGGATGATATAATGTTGATTACGTGGGCGTAATCCATTTTAAGGGGGGTAAAGCGAAAACCGCTTAGCGTATGTTTATGTACTTAGTACATAAACTACGGTGCGCATAGCACAAAATAATTTGAGAATATGTTTTACATAAACATTTTGAGATAAAATATGGTTATTACGCACAGAAGATGTGAGTACCATACATATTAAGTACCTATCTTGTTAACTCCGGTGTGAGTACATGTTAAGAGAATTAAGGAAGAGGATTAAGGAGACTTAAGAAATAAGGAATATATGAGGTATGAGTCGGTATGAGACTATGGGTGAGATAAGAATAAGATAACACTATGGGATATTGTTCGATATGAGTATGAGGAAGAAGATAGTAATACTATGAGATATAAGATGGTGAGAATTGGTATGAGACGGTTATAGAACTGCAGAGTGGATTTATCGTGAGTTATTAGCACAAGTGAAATTGATAAAAGAAAGAAATTAATACTCAAAATATCCGTCGGGCTGCAAATTATAACCCGGTCGTAGTAGTATAGAAGACAGAAGCGGCCGGGGTCAAACCGTGGGACTTATAGCGAGATAAATAGTTCCTAAGCTTGTCACAAAAGGGGGAAGTTAATTGACTTGTTTTTAGAGAAAGTATTAAGCAGATTAGAAAACTGAGTGCAGATGAATTAAATGGAACTCCGGGTTCAGGTTAATATGATTTAATTAATTGTGCTAACTCTACCGGTTAATAAAATAGTTTGGCAAGATTCCTGTAATTTTCTTAAGGTCCGATGAAAACTCTTAAGAACTCGTTTACCTGTAATGCAAGGTCCGATGAAAACTCGAGCAAAAGCCTGTAAACGGCAGAGGAGTATGAGGCTTTATTCTTGCAACATGTATTAACTTAAACGATGAAAATAAGTTCTTACAGTTTTACGGCTTAATTAACCCGTCTGTTTCTAACCGATGAAATTAAAAACAGACTTAGTAAGGCTTTTTAATAAACCGATGAAATTTATTAAAAGGGAGAGAAACAAAACTTTAATCGTAACAAACTGAATTTATTTTAACCGGTAGAATTATATTACACAGCTAACAAACCATAATTAAAACCTTGCCCGGAGCAAATCCTCCTTAGCCAGACATATTAACGGTAATAAATCTGACAGAGGTTGGACGTAATAACAGCACGGATACGTGATTAGTGAATGGAGAAATGGAGAGGTCGAAGAGTGAAAGTACGTAGGCTATTATAAGTGAAGTGGGTGAATTAGAGAATTAATGGAGTGAAATGGTATACGGGCGATTTACTAGAATAGATGAGATGATGAGTGTGAGTGATTTTCTTTTTTCTCCGTGCACTCGTACAAGGCTGTAGGGAATGGGTATTTATAGAAGAAATTAAGAGGTAGTGTCCGTAGATATTGATTGCTTCATGATTGAAGCATTAATTGCAGGGGACAGGAGCAGGTGCGTGAGCGATTTAAGGTAGGCGGTGGTCGGAGTAGATAGATAAGGCGCAGCAAGTTGGAGAAGACGACTGCCGAGGAAGAAAACTAGTCGGGCGCGTTGATTTTAGTCTTGACCGCCTCTTAATAGGCGGTTTCTTGTTGTTGTCCGCCCGTTCCGCCTCGCGGTTGTGTGTGATGTCCGCCAGTTTTGGGGCGGTTGCACCCGTGAGAAGACCGCCAGTTACGTCCGCCACTTAGTAGGCGGTTGCAGCAGTCTCGTCCGCCACTAGTAGGCGGTTGCAGCCCGCCTCTTCTTGGGCGGTTGCAACCCTTGACGTGGCCTATTCCTTCAAACTTTGACCGGCTCTAGATTCTTCGTTTGGACTCTGTTTTCTGAGCCGTTTGCGTCTACGCGTTCGTCTCTCGTCTACTTTCACTCCCGGCTTGGTTTTCCTCATGTTAAACCAATAATTTGTGAGATAAACAATAAAACATAAACTAGAGGAAAACTAACCGAAGTGGAGAAATGAGCAAGAAAAGTGCTAATATTATACATGAAATACACCTAAATACATGCTCATTTACACTTATCACACCCCCACACTTATCTTTTTGCTTGTCCTCAAGTAAAACCATGTACCTAAGCAAGTAGGAAATGCTCAATACTAACAAATATTATTATGAAGGGTAGGATAAAAAAGTCAATAGTTCATGATCTCTAAAACTTATTGAGGAGTGTGAAAAATTATCTGCTGGTGGCATAGGTGTGCTCAGGGAAAACAAAATAGAGTTTCGGGGTATGATCTAAGGTACTTCAATGTTTCTTTTGTTTGGCTCCGAGAACTTTTACCATGGCCAACTTCTCTCAAGAATGGGCATTGAGGAGAAAATAAAAGGAAGAAAAGATTTATGCATTTGCTTCACTTTTGCATGAGGGATGAGAAAATGTAGGCATAATGCCTTTGTATTCAAGAACACTCAACTCTCTTTTGTTGGTTACCAATGGTGTCTCGAAAGTCCCTTATTTTTTTGTATTCTTCTTCTTTTTTTTTAACAGAGAAATACCCCTTAGCAATCCCTAAGAGAGAAGACAGAAAGAAACCCTGAGCAATAAAATCCAACCATTTGCAGATTATTTGGTCACACCGCATATAAAAATGCTCCTCAAAAGTAATCAAATGTAAAATTTTTAAAAATTTGTACCCTTTATCCCACAATTCATAATAGTATTTGTTTTTAAAGAGAACAACCTACATTAGCAGGGTACATAATTCAATTTTTGAACAAATGCGAGGTAAGCAGAAGATAAGCAGAGAGACTTAACAATTTTAAGCATTTAGATGACCTGAAAAGGCTCTTCCCCCACACTTAAGCTTAAGCAATGCCCTCATTGCGTAGATGAAATAAAATTAATAGGGCATGCAATGTAAAGGAAAGAGTGTACTCCCCAGATTTCGTAGAGTGTGTAGAGCTCCCCCACACTTGAGTGTTGCTGTGGAATGTCATGAATTGAACCTGTAAAGAATATTCTACACAGCGAGAAGAACTCAAGTGAAGCCTGCATTTTATTATAACAAATAAAAGGGAAATATAGTACAAAAAAGAAACATATAAATTAAAGGAAAGATAAAATAGATAGTGGGTTGCCTCCCACCGAGCTGCCCGGGTTTAACGTCTCTAGCTAGACGTATTTGACCAAGTTCATGTTGGAGAAGAGTTCGAGGGCGAGTATCTGAACTGCTGGTGTTAGGAAGTTTGTACACTTTTGTAAACTTATGATGTAGAGGTGTTGTCTGTTGTTCCTTTGGGGTGGAAGCTTCCTCGTATTCCTGTATGAAAGAAATTTCGAACATAGCACCATTATTTTCAAGAATTCCGACATACCTTTTTAAACGTGATCCATTGACCTTGAAGTTTTCTCCTTTTTGATTCTGGAGTTCGTAAACACCAAAAGGAGTGGTTCCAACGACTTGGAATGGGCCAGTCCAGTGAGACTTGAGTTTTCCAGGAAATAGTCTCAATCTGGAATTATAAAGCAGCACTCCGTCGCCAACCTGAAAGTCGCGTTTGTGGATCATCTGGTCATGAAGTTTCTTGGTGCGGTCCTTGTATATCGTCGCACTTCGGTATGCCTGATCTCTTAACTCCTCGAGTTCAGAGAGTTGAAACTTCCGCTTTTCTCCTGCGGCTTCTAAATCGAAGTTTAGGGCCTTGAGTGCCCAATACGCCTTATGTTCCAGCTCGACTGGCAGATGACATGATTTCCCATAAACAAGCTTAAAAGGAGACATCCCGATGGGAGTCTTGAATGCAGTGCGGTAAGCCCAAAGCGCATCATCCAGTTAAGTGCCCAATCCTTTCTTGAGTTAACCGTCTTCTGAAGGATCCATTTTAACTCTCGGTTGGAAACTTCTGCTTGGCCGTTTGTCTGGGGGTGATAAGGTAAAGCTACCTTGTGACGTACCCCGTACTTAACCATAAGTGCTTCGAATAAACGGTTGCAGAAGTGAGATCCCCCATCACTGATAATAATCTGGGCACGCCGAAACGGGTAAAGATGTGCTTTTTGAGGAACTGGTTACTGTCTTTGCATCGGCATGATACAGGGTATCGCCTCCACCCACTTTGAACATAATCAACTGCCACTAGAACATATTCGTGGCCCTGCGAGGAAGGGAACGGTCCCATGAAATCATGCCCCACAATCAAAGAGCTCTACTTCTAGTATCCCTTGTTGTGGCATCTCATGTCTCCTGGATGTGTTACCCATTTTCTGACAATTATCACATTGTCTGCAGAATTGGTACACATCTTTATGAAGGGTTGGCCAATAAAAACCTGAGGCCAGGATCTTAGCAGCGGTCCTCGTGGGTCCATGGTGACCTCCGGCTTCCCGAGAATGACAAAAGTGAATGACGCTCGAAACCTCTTCTTCCGGGAGACATCGTCGAATCAACCCATCAGCACTAACTCGGAACAAGTACGGGTCCTCCCAGAAATAATGCCTCGAGTCAGAAAGAATTTCTTCTTCTGGGAGTAGGAAAAATCGTAGGGTACTGTTCCTGAGACTAAATAATTGGCCAGGTCTGCGTACCATGGCTCCTGTACTTTGGTGATGGAGAAGACAGTCTCGTCGGGGAAGAATTCGTTGATGGGCACACTATCCGTAGGAGTCACCAACCTAGAGAGATGGTCAGCGACGACATTCAGTTTCCCGCTCTTATCTTTGACTTCGATGTCAAACTCTTGAAGTAGAAGAATCCAGCGCAATAAGCGAGGCTTGGCTTCTTGTTTCGTGAATAAGTATTTGAGAGCGGAGTGGTCTGTATGCACGATGACTTTGCTTCCCCATAAGTAAGATCTGAACTTATCGAGGGAGAAAACTATAGCCAAAAGTTCTTTTTCGGTGGTCGTATAGTTTTTCTGCGCGTCGTTCAGTGTTCTGCTAGCATAGGCGATCACTCTCAAGATTTTCTCTTTTTTTGGCAAGAGCTGCCCCCACGGCATAGTCACTTGCGTCACACATGATCTCAAAAGGAAGAGACCAATCAGGTGGTATGACACAGGTGCTGACACCAATTTTTGTGTTATAGTTTGGAACAGCTGAACACTTTCATCAAAATGAAACGGGGCATCTTTCTGTAGCAGGTCGGTCAATGGTTTGCTGATTTTGGAGAAGTCCTGAATAAACCGCCGATAAAATCCTGCATGCCCTAGAAATGCTCGTATATCTCGAACTGTAGTTGGTGCTGGTAACTTCTCGATAACCTCTACCTTGGCTTTATCCACCTCTATCCCTTTTGCTGATATTTTATGTCCAAGGACGATCCCGTCCTTGACCATAAAATGACACTTCTCCCAGTTTAAACGAGATTCGTATCCTCACACCGTCTCAGGATCAAATCTAGTTGTGCCAAGCATTTGTCGAAACTAGAGCCATAGACTGAGAAATCGTCCATGAAGACTTCTATGCTCTGCTCGATGAAGTCAGCAAATATTGCTTGCATACATCTCTGGAAGGTAGCAGGGGCGTTGCATAGACCGAAAGGCATTCGTCGGTATGCAAAGGTACCGTAAGGACAAGTGAAGGTTGTCTTGTCCTGGTCCTCAGGTGCGATTGGTATTTGAAAATAACCCGAGAACCCATCTAGAAAACAGTAGTACTCTTGCCCTGCAAGTCGTTCCAACATCTGGTCGATGAAGGGGAGAGGGAAATGATCCTTCCTGGTGGCCAAGTTCAAACGCCGATAATCAATACACATGCGCCATCCTGTGATCTTTCTTTGAGGGATAGTCTCTCCCTTTTCATTAATAACAGCTTCGATGCCCCCCTTCTTAGGGACAACTTGAACAGGACTGACCCATGGACTGTCAGAAATTGGATAGATGATGTCTGCGTCAAGGAGTTTCAGAACCTCCTTTCGAACTACCTCCTTGAGGTTAGGGTTTAGCCGGCGTTGAGGTTGTCGGATAGGCTTGAAGTTTTCCTCCATGTAAATATGGTGCGTGCAATAGGAGGGATCAATTCCTTTGATATCAGCGATAGTCCACCCGATTGCTGTCTTGTGCTTCTTTAGTACCTCGAGTAACTTCGTTTCCTCCTCGGGATTCAGAGAAGAGGAAATAATGACAGGCAAATGGTCATTTTTAGCTAGGAAGGCATACTTGAGGTTAGAGGGTATTTCTTTAAGCTCGAGTTCAGGTGGTTGTTCTACTGATGGAATTGATTTTTGAGGTTTTCTGTCGAGTTCTTCGATTGGTGGCCGGAACGATTGATAACCAGCCCTTCCTTTTTCTACGTACGCCAGCATGGCGTTAACTTCTGGATCCTCCATCTTTTCTTCTAGAGGTAATAATACTCGCTCTAGGGTTCAGTTTCAGCTTCCTGGATGGAAGATGGAAAATACGTGTCCTCCTGTAGCAAAATCGCCTTCCTCCTCCTCGTCATCTGTGAATCCCACCGTCTTAGCATGAGGAGAAAAGTTTGAGCTTTTCTTCATCATTTTCTGCATGTCGAATTCAATCGTCTCATCTTCGTACCGAAGAGTGATTTTCCCGTCGTGGACGTCAATGATAGCTTTGGCGGTACTTAGAAACGGTCGACCTAGAATCAGGGGAACCTCGACATCGTCATCCATTTCTAGAATGACGAAATCAGCTGGAAAGATGAAGCGAGACACTCCAACTACCAAATCCGGACTATGCCCATGGGCTTGATCTCTGATCTGTCTGCTAGTTGGAGTTTAAAAGGAACCGGTTGCATTTCTCCTCCTTTAACTTTCAAGAAGGTGGCGTATGGCATGATATTAATGCTGGCTCCTAGGTCGCATAGACCACTTCCACAGTCCACCCCACCTATAAAGCACGGGATCACGGGATTTCCCGGATCTGTTTGTTTGGGGGAGTGCTCGAAGAAGGGCTGCAGAACACCCTCTGTCAGGTGCACTGTCTCTTTTCCAGGTTTCTTTTTCTTCTTTGTCAAGAGATCCTTGAGGAATTTTGCGTAGTTAGGCATCTCTTGCAAGCATCGATCAGAGGTATGTCGAGGGTCAGTTCTTGAAAATACTCAAGAACTTGGAGAACTGCTCATCAAGATGTTTCTTTTTCATTCTGTTCGGAAATGGGAGTTCATTGTTTTTATGAGTGGAGGTTGGGATGTCGATGGTAATTCGAGATGGAGGTGGAGTAACAGGAGTAGGAATTGGATTTCTGAGGGAGGTAAGTTGGTTTGGTGGTTTCATCAACATTGATATAGGAATCTTCAAGATTTTCTTTTTCTTTTCCTTTGCTGGTGGCAAGTTCCCTTCCACTCCTTAAAGAGACTGCACACAAGTTTGTTGATTGATGTGCCATCGTCTATAAGGACTGAATTTGCTTGTTCCTTCGGATTGGGATTTGTCTGTGAAGGGAATTGACCAGGTGGTCTTTGTTGAGTGAGTAGCTGTTGGATTTGAGATTGCAAGGCTTTTTGGTCTTTGCGCAGAGCTGCGACCTCTTCTTGCGTATCTCGTGATTTACCCATCATCGCCTTAAACATCTCCTGCATCTGAGACATATCAGACTCAGGATTCGAAGGAGGTGGAGCTGGTCGGCTCGATGAAGCTTCATTGCCATAAGGCTGTTGTTGATATTGCCTTGGCCTCCTTGGAAATTGGACTGAGGTCTGTAATTTTGGGATGTTTGTAGGGTATGTGGGTTTTGGATATTTCCGGTGTTTGAGTAGCTAAGGTTGGATTGCATGTTACGTTGCCATGGTTGTCTGTATCCTGAATTGTTGGTGATGTAGTTTGCTTCCTCCGCTGCTTTCATTTCTTGTAGTTGGGGGCATTGATCGTAATCATGAGGCCCGCAACATTGCGTACAAGAAATTGTTGGTGATGTTGAGATTGAGGAGCATAGCCTGGAGGGGTAGTAGGTGGTCGGGAAATCATCGACTTAGCTTGCTGAGGGAAGGAATTCATAGCCATCTGTTCGACCACTTTCTGTAGAGTACTTTTGTTGCTTGCTGCTGAGCATTGCTTTCCATGAGTTGCTCATGGCTTTCATGAGCTGGTCGAATTGTTATCACTCCCCAACATGATATAATCCTGGAGTACCGCTCCTTGATCCACCGGAGGCCCAGTCTCTATTTCCTCACAGAGAGATCCATGCTGTTCAGAAATTGTGCTCCCGGCTTTTTCAGAACGTCAGCCCCTAACGAAGATAACACCATTGTTCTGCACGGACCGATCAAGCCCTTGTAAACAATTGTGATACTTGTTCCTTCGTCAGACCGTGGTGAGGACAAGTGAGTAGTAGACCTTTGAAACGGTCCCAAGTTTCACAAATATTCTCCGACCCTGGTTGCTTGAAATTATAAATTTCAGCAATCATCTCCAAAGTTCGGCTCGGAGGTAGGAATTTGTCATAGAACTTGGTGGCCATGTCGTCCCAGGTACCAATGGTACTCGGTGTTAAGCTATGATACCACTTGCTCGCGTTTCCCGTCAGGCTGTGTGGGAATAATGACAATCTTGCATATTGAAGTACTGCGTCGGTTGCAGTAAGGCTATTGGCATGTTGTAAGAATTTTGTAACATGTAACAGGGCTTCGTCTGGACTGGTGCCATCAAACATGCCCAACTCCTTCACACATCGAATCTGATGATATGGCTTCAGCTTCTGCCACTCATCGTATTCGGATGGGCTGAGGTGAGGAAGGATATAGCAGGCTGTTGTCCTTGGTTAGACGGCCTGTTGATATTTCGAACCGTTGCTGGTGTAGCTGCCATGTTAGCTTCCGGGTCAGAATCTATCACTGTGGTGGTATTTTGTTGAGTTCGTCTCTGCCTGAGATTGCGCAGAAAGGTTCTCTCGATTTCTGGGATGTAACCAACCGTGTGATTAATATTTCTGGGAGGCTCTGTGACCTGGTGAAAGGCATACACCACTCAAAACAGAGAAAAGAACTGGTTATACGTTAGAATAATAAAAATGTTAGGAATTAGTAGACAGAAATTTAAAGTTAGTAGTTAGTATACAATGGAACGAAATGACAATGGAACGAAATGACAATGGAACGAAATGACAGAAATTTAAGTTAGTAGTTAGAGACAATGGAACGAAATGACAATGGAACGAAATGACAATAATATTAACAAGTTAGTAGTCAGATGTCCAAGTCAGATCAAAGTTAGATGTCCAATGTCCAAGTCAGATGTCCGAGGTTATATGTCCAAATTGGATTAACAGTTTTTTTTTTTAATTTTATTTTTTTTAATTAACAGATTATTATAATATAACAGGTGAATTAACCGGGGCTTAGGGACTAGATTAAATCAAGTCCCCGGCAACGGCGCCATTTTGCAGAGTGGATTTATCGTGAGTTATTAGCAATGAAATTGATAAAAGAAAATTAATACTCAAAATATCCGTCGGGCTGCAAATTAAAACCCGGTCGCAGTAGTATAGAAGACAGAAGCGGCCGGGGTCAAACCGTGGGACTTATAGCGAGTAAAAGTTCCTAAGCTTGTCACAAAAGGGGGGAAGTTAATTGACTTGTTTTTAGAGAAATATAAGCAGATTAAAACTGAGTGCAGATGAATTAAATGGAACTCCGGGTTCAGGTTAATATGATTTAATTAATTGTGCTAACTCTACCGGTTTAATAAAATAGTTTGGCAAGATTCCTGTAATTTTCTTAAGGTCCGATGAAAACTCTTAAGAACTCGTTTACCTGTAATGCAAGGTCCGATGAAAACTCGAGCAAAAGCCTGTAAACGGCAGAGGAGTATGAGGCTTTATTCTTGCAACATGTATTAACTTAAACGATGAAAATAAGTTCTTACAGTTTTACGGCTTAATTAACCCGTCTGTTTCTAACCGATGAAATTAAAAACAGACTTAGTAAGGCTTTTTAATAAACCGATGAAATTTATTAAAAAGGGAGAGAAACAAAACTTTAATCGTAACAAACTGAATTTATTTTAACCGGTAGAAATATATTACACAGCTAACAAACCATAATTAAAAACCTTGCCCGGAGCAAATCCTCCTTAGCCAGACATATTAACTGGTAATAAATCTGACAGAGGTTGGACGTAATAACAGCACGGAGACGTGATTAGTGAATGGAGAAATGGAGAGGTCGAAGAGTGAAACATGTACGTAGGCTATTATAAGTGAAGTGGGTGAATTAGAGAATTAATGGAGTGAAATGGTATACGGGAGCGATTTACTAGAATAGAATGAGATGAGGTGAGTGTGAGTGATTTTCAGGTTTTCTCCGTGCACTCGTACAAGGCTGTAGGGAATGGGTATTTATAGAAGAAATTAAGAGGTAGTGTTCCGTAGATATTTGATTGCTTCATTGATTGAAGCATTAATTGCAGGGGACAGGAGCAGGATGCGTGAGCGATTTAAGGTAGGCGGTGGTCGGAGTAGATAGATAAGGCGCAGCAAGTTGGAGAAGACGACTGCGCGAGGAAGAAAAGCTAGTCGGGCGCGTTGATTTTAGTCTTGACCGCCTCTTAATAGGCGGTTTCTTGTTGTTGTCCGCCCCAGTTCCGCCTCGCGGTTGTGTGTGATGTCCGCCAGTTTTGGGGCGGTTGCACCCGTGAGAAGACCGCCAGTTACGTCCGCCACTTAGTAGGCGGTTGCAGCCAGTCTCGTCCACCACTTAGTACCACCACTTAGTAGGCGGTTGCAGCCCGCCTCTTCTTGGGCGGTTGCAACCCTTGACGTGGCCTATTCCTTCAAACTTTGACCGGCTCTAGATTCTTCGTTTGGACTATGTTTTCTGAGCCGTTTGCGTCTACGCGTTCGTCTCTCCGTCTACTTCACTCCCGGCTTGGTTTTCCTCATGTTAAACCAATAATTTGTGAGATAAAAATAAAACATAAACTAGAGGAAAACTAACCGAAGTGGAGAAATGAGCAAGAAAAGTGCTAATATTATACATGAAATACACCTAAATAACATGCTCATTTAGACACTTATCAGCAAGCAATTTAATAAACTCATGACATTTATTAAAAAGGCGAGAGATAAGCTTTAAAACGTAACAACTATATTTAAATTAAACTAGTAAAAATATTGCATAATTAATACAAACACATAATAACCATTCCCAGAGTATAAATATTCTAGCCTAACATATTAAATAGAATAACAGAAACTAGAGTAGTAGAAATCATCTGTAGTCACTCTTGTATTCGTTCTGCTATTTTGTATACGTAGGACTAGAGGTGAATATGGTGGAAAGTGAAATAAAAATGGAGAAGACGGGAGGAGAGAATTGAGATGAACGTGTGAAGTGTGGTGAAGTGGTACAGTGATGGATTGTATGGGTGGAGGATGATTAGATTGTCTAGGTGATGATTTTTGTAACAGAAGGAACGTGTATTATATAGAGAAAGGAAGAGGCAGCAGAGAAGATAGACAGACGCGTGAGGAATTGATTGAGGCGGTGGAAGATCACTGATTGCTCATTTATTGCAGGGGACAGAGCTCACGCGTGAATTAAGGTAGGCACCTGCAAGTTGGAGACAGTGGACGAGTTGCAGCGGGCGAGTTGCAGACAGTCGGCGCGAAGATAAGCTCACGTAAATCCTCTAAACATTTACACGCGTCCGCTTGTTGTTCGCTTAAAATGGGGCGGTTGTCCATAATACGTCCGCCTATTATAAGCTCAGTGTTGTCCGCCTAATACGGGGCGGTTGTCACTCTGTCTCGTCCGCTCAATACCGCGCTGTCTCCTCTCTGTGTCGTCCGCCTAAAGTCAGGCGGTTGCCTTGTGTCTTGACCGCCCTATTATAGGCGGTTGCCTTATGCATGTCCGCTAGGCGGTTGTGTGTGTGGAGTCCGCCCCAATCCAGGCGGTTCCTTAGGCGGTTGTAAGACCGTGACCTATTTTCCTTCAAACTTTGACCGGCTCTAGATTCTTCGTTTGGACCCCGTTTTCTGAGCCGTTTGCGTCTATGCGTTTGTCTCTTTGTCTACTTTACTCCCAGCTTGGTTTTCCTCATGTTAAACCAATAAATTTGTGAGATAAACAATAAAACATAAACTAGAGGAAAACTAACCGAAGTGGAGAAATGAGCAAGAAAAGTGCTAATATTATATATGAAATACACCTATAAATCATGCTCATTTGGACACTTATCACATGCTACAAGCATGTGCCTTGGATTTCCAGGGCAGCTGGATAGATAGATTACATCTCATCGAGTTTGCATACAATAACAGCTATCACGCCTCTATACAGATGTCACCTTTCCAAGCCTTATATGGCAGACCATGTCGCACACCATTGTGCTGGGACGAGTCTAGTGAGACCGTCATCATTGGGCCTGAGTACTTAGAGCAAGTCCAGGCAGAAGTACAACAAATCAGAAGTAACATGAAAGCAGCACAGACAGACAGAAATCATATGCTGATGAGAGGCGACGAGACCTTGAGTTCGCTGTTGGCGACCAGGTATTTCTACGAGTATCACCCATGAAGGGTGTATTCAGATTTGGGCAAAAGGGCAAGCTAAGCCCGAAATTTGTAGGACCCTACGCTATCATAGAGCGGGTGGGTCTTGTGGCATATCGACTTGACTTGCCAGCCGAATTGGGCAAAGTACACAATGTTTTTCACGTGTCTCAGCTTAAGAAATACATGCCTCATCCTTCTCATGTTTTAGAACTAGAGACACTCTCATTGGAACCAACTATGAGGTATGTGGAAACACCACAACGAATTTTAGACAGAAAGACAAGAGATACTCGAAATAAGTCTGTGAGCCTCGTAAAGGTTCTTTGGTCGAACCACGATGTTGAAGAGGCCACATGGGAACTAGAAGCGGATATGCGAGCGAAGTTTCCCTCATTATTTACCGACTAGACACTTTAGTCTAGGGTACGTGGGCGTACCCCTCTTTTTTTTGGGGGGTAGAGCCTTTTTCGTTTGTGAGTTCAGTATGCATTTTGTTGCACTTTAGTGCATTTCAGCGACACTTGTCTTGTATGTGTTCTTGTGTAACACTGCTCAGTATACATTTTGTTGCACTTTGGTGCATTTCAGTGACACCTTGTCTTGTATGTGTTCTTGTGTAACACTGTACTTGAATGTACTTTGTACTTCTACTTGTTGGTGTGTACTTTGTTACACTACAATGAAAAGTTTATGTGCACTACTCTGCACTATTAAGATATGAAAAGTGACTGTGTTATTACATTACACTATATTGTTCCAAAGTATTCCTGTTGTGTTTGATGTACACTATGAACTTAGGAATATAGAGACTTGGGACTTGATCCCTACTAGATTGAGTTGTGGATACTTAGTGGAACTTGATTCCCCACACCTTATAATTTAGATATGAGACTTTGGGGCGAAGTCCTTTTTAAGGGGGGTAGATTGAAATACCCCAAATATAATTAATATTATTAAACCATTATTTAATGGAAATTAATTCAAAAATAAATCATTTCACATACGCATGTAAACCCATGCATGAGAACGTTACGTAAAAATAGTCGTTTCTCCATAAACGCTAAAACGCCTTAGAAACATGTGATCAAGCATGACCCTGCATGACCTTCTAAAACTTAAACCAAATGGTCATACACTCATTATATGAATATATAAACATATTCCTAGGCTATATTCAGTCAAATACGCAAAATGCTCGGGAGTGCTCACGCCCGCTCCTTAAAGCACGAAAAGTCCGGAGGAGTGCCGAGGTGGCACGAACTCCTATAAAATTAATTCCTAGAGTTCCTAACATCATTATTAATCATTCTAAATAGAACCCACGAAGTGGTTTCTCAAAATTCAACAAAAACCTCGGGAGTATTTCTTAGCGCTCCTTTTTGCCCGAGAGTGTCCCGATGGCCCGTAAATTATGTCGTGGGTTGATATAACCCCATATAACTTAATGTAATGTCTTAATATACCATTATTTACTATAATAAGTGTTTACAAACACTTGGAACTCATAAAAACAATTTATTTCCCAAAATTTCCTTAGAGCACAAAAACACACCTTCGGGTGTCCCGAAAACGCGTTTTACGCAACTGCCTTGTAGTTTTTGACATGCCACGAATTGGTAATCTTAAAAAGGGTTAAAATGACCTTCTAAATCAGTTGGTGAGACTAGTCAACAAGGTGCTCTATAGGGGCCGATTTTGAGAGCAAAAGTAGTATAAAATTTGCTTTTAAAGTTTATAAAAGGCTTTAAACATGGTGACTCACCTTCCCATGTGTTATATTACTTAATGTCAAAGTATGTAGGTCTTATTTGACCAGCAAGCTGTCGAAATTAGGCCATGGAATAAGGCCATGTGAGCTAGAACAAAAACAAATGAGAAAAGGCAAAAGTATCTAGAATCCACTTTTTTTATTCCTTCTTTTCCATGTGACCTAACATGCTTGTCCTTGGCTCTTCAACACCGATTGAGACCCCCATTCAGCCCTTGAAATCGTGCAACACAATGAAGAAGAAGACAAGTCATTAACTTAGAAAAAATCAAGAAATATACCTTATCTTTCTTACCTTGTCTTCTAGCTCACAATCATTTTCTTTCCAACTCTTCCTTGCCTTGTCACACACCACATGTCCGAAATTATGCAGAGAACATGGGCATTTATTGAGCCAATAAACCATGTAATAAACTAAGGAAAAGTAAAGTCATTTGACATTAAAATTGACAAAGCAAAAATCAAATTCCAAATGCATTTTCTTACCTTAACAATTCGTGAGTCTCATTCTTCTCCTTGCCCTCTTCATCCACGAATTGGTAAGGCTCTCTCCTCTCTCTTCTTGCTTCATCTTCTTCCTTTGAAGCTCTTAAGTCCATTAATGGAGTTTTAACTTCTATCTTCATCTTTAAGGTAATTTCCTAGCATTTCTTGTCAAACCTTGAAGCAAAACTCTTCCTAGCATATCAACAAGGGTTCGGCATCAATTAGTTATCCAAGAGGTTGTCCAAACCAACACTAATCCAAGGAGCATCTCAACGTTATCTTAAGGTAGTTTTAATGCTTGAAAATCCTTAAAGCACATTTTTATGTGTAACCAAGTTCTACTTTCTTCTAAGGTCCTTTCTTCTCCATTTTGATGAAGGAAAATTTGTTCTTCATCTACCTTTGGTGAGCCGAAATTATAAGGGAAAAAGCTTAAGGTAAATTCTTGTAAAACTACTTACAAATCTACTTAAGATCTTTATTGAAGATCTAACTCCTAAACACCTTCACCACTTGCATATAACCGAAGTGGAGCATCAATATTACCTTGGAGAAAGCTTGGAGATTCAAGAAGAAGTTCAAGCACTTAACCACCTTTGTTAAGAAGTAAGTTTACTAAGCTAATATTTAAGTTTTAAGCTTTGTTAAGCTTCTAAAAATTCCACAAAAATTATGTACATCTCCTAGGTTAGTTAAAACCGAAACTATATAGTATTATATGCCAAAAATATAATCTATAACTTATATGGAAAATATTTGCCTTAAGACACATTTTGTGTCACAAAATTTACCTAAGTTACATACACTTCCAAGCCGAATTATCAAGGGCAAAGTACCTTATTTTGAGCTAAGAATTTATATAAGACATTACAATAATTTATACATGAGTTATATGACTCCTATGAATTTATGTATATTTATTATGACATATAAATCCACTTTTATATACTATATAGTAACTATTTAATTATGGCCGAATTGCCTAAGTGAAAAATAGATTTTTATGAGCTACTTATGTGTATAAACTTATACTATAAAGTTTGGTGAGTTAAAAATATTTTATTAGTGCTTAAATGGCTAATTAACTAAGTTATGTGGCTTAAATGTAATTTTTACAAAGTATAGTGCATTTATTGTGAAAGCCGAGAGCTAAAGGGGTGTTTGGTGTAGTTATGATATAATATAAGGTTAGGAATTAAGTTTAAGAATTTTAGATAATTTAAACAAGCTTTAAAATAACTTTTTATAAAGTTTTGGGCTATTATGTAATTTATAAAAGTTGTTATGAAAGTTTAGAACATAAAAAGGGGCGAATTCATAATTAAGAGATTTAATAGGTTCACCTTCGAAATTTTTAGGAATTAAATATTTAGACTATAGTTTATAAGTTATTAAGAAGATATTATAAAGTTTTGGGATGAAAATGTAATTAAGGAAGATTAAATGACAAAGCCGAAATTCTTTGGGGTTAGTTTGGTAATTTAAGAATTTATATAAATATATTCGGCATTTATGGAGAATTAGAATTAAAACTATAGTTCATAAGGCATTATGTAAAGATTATAAGATTTTGTGGCTAAATTGCAATTATAAGGAATATATATATATAGGCCGAGACTTAAGAGGGGCTAAGTTGTAATTTTCAAAAGTTACAATATTTAAAAGTATATACCAAAATATTAATGGTAGCTTTGTGATTTAATTAAATAAGGAAATAAACTATGATATATAAAGAGATTAGAATTTAAATGTAAAGTTTATGAATTAATGTGGTTGTTTTGTAAATAACCAAATATAAGGGTAATAATTTAGATTTAAATAAATATAGGTCCTATATGGACATTGAGGAATTAGAAGAAAGAATTTTAATTAAAGGGATTATGGAATTAGAACTATGGCTTATATAGTTATAAGGAAGTTAAAGGAGAACAATAAATATTATTTATGACTAAAAGGAGAATAATGAGATTATGAGAATATTATGTCATTGTAAGACATTTAAATACAGTTAAGAAAATTTTAAGTTGTTATGTCACCTAGACAATTAAAATAACAACAAATATAGTACATGAATATATGAATACATATATGTACATTAAAGGATTTATAAATAAATCAAAAGGAATAACAAATAAGTTATATATTAAATCATGAGGTAATTAAAAGGAAATAAACCTCACATGAAATAACAAATACGAGATTTGTTAAAAGAAATAATTATTATATAAGGGTAACATAAATTAACCCTCTCGGTTAATCCTATTCTAGTACTTTGTTTGACCAGACGTTGACCGGGAATTAAACAGTACAGTCTACGGTGAACGGTATGGGATTCTTGCAACCTGTTTTCTACCGGATTACACCCTTGTGCTATCTGTTGTTTGAAATAACGACCAAGATAATTAATGTAAAATGTTGTTTACTCTTGTGCACTGTTGTATTATTTTATGCGCGTGAATGATGCTGACCACAACGTGTATGTCCCACGCATACAAACACTACTATACCAGTGGATTAAATACCTGCGTTTCAGTATACCGAGGACTTGTACTCAAGTCTCTCACTAACTTCACTTTATAACAAACGTCATTATCCTAAACATGATAATTGACAATACACATTGTGTTCTTGTTTAACGTCTTTATATGACACTTAACAACTCTATACTACGAGAACGAGGAGCCCAGTTGGATCTGGCCATGCATGCTACAGGAGTTGTACCTGTCTCAGGTCGTCTCCTATTCAGTTTACGTCGCGACGGAACATTTCAGTGGAGAGGAAGACTCTATTCCTCTCGGGTTTCTAATGCCCATCAGTTCAGTGGAGAGGAAGACTTCATTCCTCTCGTGGTTCTATTTCCCATCAGCTCTCAGTACAGGGTTTAACTACGTTATCTCCTGGGGACTAACTGCCCAACCTTTCTCTATAACGGGTCACTATACCTCCACTATATTGATATACTTTTATACATCTGTCAGTCCCACTGTGTGGACCCGACAGCTATCAATGATTCAGCTCAGCTAACTTGACCTTCTGAAGTCTTGTTCTATGTGACATTTGTCCTTGTATGGAACTTGTTATTATCAGACTATGCTTGTTTACAGCTTTATAAAAATGAGCTGCATGTGTTCGACAAGTAGTTGGTGTGGCCCGGTAGACGATGGGCTGCACGTTTTCCATACCAGCATTGTTTGCTGAGCCCCTTTGGGGGCACCCCCATTTTTCAGGTACCTGAAGTTGAGAAGATTACCACACCAAGTGTAGGTGGGGTAGAGTCAAGCTATGGGAGTCTCCTACTAGTTATTTGTTTTTCTTAGTATTATACATTTGAGTTTGATTCCTAGTATCTCGGATTGTATTCGTATTCAGACCGTGACTTTTTGAGATTGTATTTGGAGTTGCCTTGTTGGTCACAAGGGTGGCCAACGGCATTGTAATCCGCCCGGTTGTTGTATTTATTTCCGCTGTAGTTGTATTTTATTTGGGAGTGATCGCCGTTCAGGTTATTGAATTTCGGGTTGGGGTGTTACATGCATTAATGGAAAAACCCCATATGAAATCTTATATGGTCATAAACCAGATTATAAAACTGGAAGTTTTTGGATGTCGTGCATATGATGTTAATCTAAACAAGAATTGAGATAAATTGAACATAGATCAGATGCTTGTGATTTTTTAAGCTAGCAAACACTAAAAAAGGATACAAACTGCTAACATTAAAGTCATAAAGATAATATCTCTAAAGATGTTGTTTTTCACGAATCAAACTTTCCTTTTCATAATCCATCTACATATATTTCTCCTCATCACCAAAGTTTTTACCATTCCACCTCCTCCATCCGTTCCTTATATTTCTGATGAAGATTCACCACAAATGATCATACCAGAAGCAATGACAATGAAATACCTCCATTCCTTAGTCTACCAAACAACCCGAAACACATCCCCTATCTAAAACTACAAAAACTATTCAAACCCAAACAATCATAGAAGATCTACACTAGAATTAAAAATGCTCCTTCCTATTTAGAAGATTACTACACTGGAACCTCCACATTGGATGATTCAGA
The DNA here is from genome assembly GCA_023374045.1 of Limonium bicolor. Classification (NCBI taxonomy): domain Eukaryota; kingdom Viridiplantae; phylum Streptophyta; class Magnoliopsida; order Caryophyllales; family Plumbaginaceae; genus Limonium; species Limonium bicolor. Next base: position 77,331,588 of record CM041783.1, read on the forward strand.
TTCATTTACTGCCATTCTTTCAAACAGATTGAACATTTTTGAGAAAATAAAGCAAAACCAATTCAAACAGATTTTCTATCTCTCACAGACATAACCCCACAATACATATGTTCTGTCAAAAAGGATGAAAACTATGAGAAACTCCTTCATATTGTGGATCCAACCACATATGAAGAAGCCTCCAAACATGCCGACTGGAATGATGCTATGCAGAAAGAACTGCAAGCCTTCATTCAAATAAAACCTGGGAATTGGTTAAACTTCCTAACATAAAATGGCAGTGAGTTCAAGTGGGTATATAAAACTAAATTCAAAGCAAAGAAGCAATAAAAAACATAAATTTCGGTTAGTTGCTAGGTTTTTCACAAAAATATGGCATAGACTATACGGAAACTTTTCATCAGTTGTTTCCTAGCATAATCTGCTCTTCAATAATATCATAGCAAATTCTCTTGGTTTCCCACAAATATTGACTGGGATTGATTCCGCCCCTTTTAATTTTAAGGGCAAAGGTGATGACCTTTCTTGGTGGGGTGAGGTGGCTACTCGTGCGCCTAATCTAGTAGAAAGCCTAAATTGGTGGAGCTCTCAAAGCCCAAATCCTGGCTCTAGAGCAGCTTGGGTTTCAACGTTATTGTTCTGTATTTGGAGTTAACGTAATAGGGTGGTATTTGAAGATGCAACACGGTGCTGGAATAGCTGCCTTGACCGGGCGAAGCTTCAGAGTGTTGGAATGGGTTAAGAAGAAGAAAAGTTTCAATGCAGAATTGGGGATGAAATGACCTGTAACAATCTCCAACTGCAGTTCTAGTAGCATTCTCCTCTGCTGCATATAGAAGACTGGTGTCTTTGGGTTCTCCACTTTGTTGTATCTGGCATTTTTGGCTCTGTATTTTCTGGTTGGGGTTTATCTTTGTTAGACTGTCATACCATAAGAAAACGAAGAATGATCAGTATGGAGTCAATTATCTCTCGGTCGGGCACTAAACCCTATAAGCTTACCAAGCTCCAATTTGAGAAAAACCTTCCCAATTACAAAATACCTCACCGTGAAAGAAAAGTTTTCCGAATTCCTGAAGTTGTGAGGAAGGTTTCTGCTTGATCTGAGTGACAACAAATCTTTCATCTCGTTTTCGTCCAAGATTTATAACCCTTTTATCATTCTTCCAATCAGCGTATGAACTCTGCTTTTTGGAACGGGTTCTATGACATACACAAATTAGGATCTAATTATTTGACCAAAAGGTGTTTGAATTCCGGAATATGCTTCAGTTTAGCTAAGAAATTCACCAAGTTTGACTAGTTCAATAGTTTGAACGCTTTTAAGGCCCATATTTCCCTTGTACCATTGTTTTCTTTTTAAACAAATAATAATCCAAGTCTCCACTAATAAGCTCAGTACATCTGTTTATCTAAAAAATATATCCTCTTATCATCATGTTGCCACTTTTTAGTTCGTCCCAAATTTGAATCAAAAGATGGTGTTGGCAACAAAAGAGATTGCTTTTGGGCTTAAGACATTGCTCTTTCTGCATTTCTGCTTCAGATTAAGAAGTAAACTTGTTTCAAAACTACCTACTTTGTGGCCAAAATGTTTCGACTAATATTAGCATAGATGTCTCCAACCTCATCACGAAATCTGTTCTCTTCTCTTATCTTCTATGTGTATTTAGTGTAAAAAAACCACTACCCGTTTGTGAAATTGGGAAAGCTTTTCAAGCTAGGATGTGTTTCTTCACTGTTTTGTAATAACGATGGCTACAAGTCGCGTAGACGAAAACCTTTTTGCGAGGGTGCCAAATGTTTATACCATCGAGGACTATTCGATCAATTGAGCTCCTTCATCCGGTCGTATGCACTTGACGACCGGTTAAGAAAACCTTTTGTTGTAGAGTTTCGCTACCTGAATGAAGATATTTATGATCTGATTCTTTATTGTACAAGTTGTTACCTTGTCGTCTCGCGAAACAGGTAGTTATGATTGGAGTCATCTAGGTGTTGCTCAACTTTGGGATAAGAACTTTCGGGCAGGCGACGTAAGGTGTTTCTGTGTTAGTTAGTATTACCTTAGGATATGTGTAGTTGAGTTGAAATGAGTGAAATCATTTTGATTTTTTTATTTTAATTTCGTCATCTCGGGCCTCAAAATCGTTAAACAGTGCAAGCTTAGAATCACTAACGACCTAGATGTCCATGGCATTGATGGTGAGGGTAAAGCTCCAATCTTGTATTCATCCGGGTATTTCGTGGTTTGAAATGCCAACCACATGGCATAACACAAGTTATTACTATTTGGGGAATACAATATGATTCCGGCGGGACAATATTTAAACCCTGTTATTTCTGTATTAGTTTCCCATATGACAATTAGACTTCTGTATTCTAATTTTACAAGTTATGCAACACTTTACTCTTCCCTTCGTATAAGTATCTATGGACAAATGACAATTTATTTTAAGAGGGCAACTATTGCGAACCGTAATCCGATGAGCTTGAAAGCAGGGCACTACTTTTCTAGCTGTCACGACAAGTGCCAACACCACGTTCTTCAAGTGTGGATATCCAGTCACCATATATCATCTCTCACTCACCTTAATCCATGATGTGTATACCATTTTTTATTCACCCAATACTGAAACTAATCGATAACCACTGTTTGAAGATCATTGATTTTGATGCAGATATTTTTTTGTTCACAAACTTTCAGAATATACTAGCCATCAATCTCAAATCCAAATATGGATGATCTTGCCTCAAGATAGAGTTGAGATAACTAGCAATAAGGCTTGGATGCTATTTTGTTATCACAGCGTGCAATCTCCCCTCCCGTGGTTATCACTTTGAATTGGGCAATATTTTGGTTGACTGGTTTTCCGCCTTGCTCTTAACGCGTATAGTCTTGTCCAAGATGGTTCCTGTAACCTTTCGTATAGATTATTCTAAATATCGGCAGTGGTCACAAACAAAGTACATAACACACTCCCTTATAGACTCATCAAAGGGCAGAGGTTTTTGCTTTAAGACAGAGTCCGACGGTAAAAGCTCTTTTCTAATAGTACTCCCTCTCGTCCCACCTTGACTGTGCTATTTACTATTTAGACATGTCGTTTGACTTCAATTTTTAACATATAAGATAATTATTTGAAATTTAAGTTTTACATATGATTTCTTACATGATAAACTATAATACAAAATTTATGACGGGATGGAGGTAGTAGTATTTTTGAACCCCGCTCCAGCTGTGAACTTGTGTGCGATTGTCCGACGGATCCTTCATCTTGGGGGGTGGAGTTGACGTTTCTATGGCCTGCGAGGGATTTTCAACCTTTATGGATTTCTTCCCTTTCTATGTACCTTCTTTTCTCTTGCGAGTTTGTTTCCACAATTGCCTTCCATGGATGTTTAATCAGGCAGAGCGTTTATGGATTTAGCGAGCTTTGTTTGTTGTAGGAAAAGAGAAACGAAGAACAAGAAACGGGCAAAAGCAAGAAGGGAAACGGTAACATATTTTCGTTTGGATTTTGTTTTACTTCGTATCTCTGTTTGCTCTGATACCATCAGAGAATCCAGAATAAGAAAGAATGACATTGTATTTGTATTATACTAATTTTGTAGTGCAAAAAGTATATATACATAAAAACCTGTTACTTAAACTAATAATATGTATTATAATCCATACACAGCAACCGCCTTGCCTCACCAGTACTCAACGCCACAGCCAACATATAGGACCCGTTCGATCGCAGCGAGTAAAAATACTCAAACGCAGGTTTTGCTGCTTTATGAACAATCTCTGTATGGTTAACCAATAGGGTGTGGAGAATGGTTAAATTTGTGGGATCCACTGAAAAAAAGGAGCAATAATATAATAACACTGTTACTTAGTCTAGGGTGCCGAGCTCTTTTTTTTCGCCGGCAACGAACGGGCTCATAGTCCCACCTCCTCTGGCTGTAACTAGTCAAGTGTGTCATCACCTCCATCCCACTTCCACCATAATGCTAGCCCAACACTCTATTTAATTCTATGACCACCCAAACATCAACATACACTGAAAAGAGCGGATGATAGGATCGAGGTTCTGACTGAGTGGTTCTAAACTGCTAGATTCTGAGATACTCATTCTTGAATCTTTCACAAGGAAATTAAGTGCTGATGCTTTGTAAAAAAAACAAGACAAGATATGTTTGTATGAAAATTCAAATGATTTACAACCTACCTTTCTATCTTGGGATTACACAGAGTGACTTTCTACTCTACACAACGTCTAAAGATAAGATCAATACAATATGAGGAGTGTTTGGGTGCAAGATACTCTATAAGCAAGATTAATCTTCTAAGCATGAAACTAAAATCTACCAAGTGATCTCTCTGATGAAAATTCTCTCTTAAATACGACGTAACTACTATTACCCACCCACTAAGTATATAGATCTCTCCACTTTGTCTTAATCCCATGATCATATTTCTGTATAAATACATAAATAATATATGTGTAACAGCTCCATGCAAGGCTTGGTAATTAGGTAGTGCTCCACATTCTGTCATTCACGCTTCACGTCTCTGGAAATACTTGGTGACCATGTGGAGCCGTCTCTATTCTATGACCGTGTAGTTGTAAGCGCTAAGGATGAGTCGACCCGGCATCAGGCGAGAAATACTTAGTGAGCATGTGGAGCTGTCTCTGTTCTATGACTGTGTAGTTGTAAGCGCCAACGATGAGTTGACCATCAGACGAGAAATACTTAGTGACCATGTGGAGCTGTCTCTGTTCAATGACCGTGTAGTTGTAAGCGCCAACGATGAGTTGACCATCAGATGAACTTCCACTGAGAGTGTCATCATCTGCAAAACAAGGTTCGAACAGAGGAGTAGTACAGTCGTTGTCTCCGTTCACGGTGATGACTTTCATCACCATCCTTGTAGTTGTATGTACAACACCACCATCGACTTAACCGCTGCACATCTTTCTTTTCTCGAACCAACAACACCCCTGCTCTGTTTGCTTACAGTGACGAGATTCCTCTCCCGTCATCAATAACTTCATCGGCTCCACCACATCTGCTCCTGTATTGTAACCCCCTACTATTAATACATGCTTACTGTCCATCTCCTTACACGTCAGATACACGCAGCGGATACTTACTTACGTACAATGGGTGATACAATGCCGTTAGTCACCCACGTGACCAACAAGGCTACTACTTCTACATACAGCATCGGTCTGATGGACCGGAATCCCGAGTACTACACTTCCACGATACATACTCCGTTCATCAAACGAATACTACAAGGTTCCATTCGATACTATTCTCCTTCATTAACCATACAATGCAAAATACATAACCGAGTTTACTAGGTTCCCAATACAATTACAATGCTTCTTCCAAGTTTCATACATACTCCACTAAGAGGCTACTTACTACCCATCCTCAACACGCTACTTACTTCTAAATACAAGGGTGTGCTAGTTAGTACACCTCTACATTCTACTACTACTATCCAATGTAGTCGCCGGTCTCGTGCCTTGACCACATTCGCTTCGGGTACCTGCACACTAAAAAAAATGTCCCCCGAAGGGGTCAGCTTTCGCCGAGCATGATAACCGCATACCCGCGTACTAGTGAGGGTACGCCGACCACTTGGTCGAATACATGCGGTTCGTTTTCATACAAACATACATGCATACATGCTCTTATACACGATACAGTAATACTCACACAACGTACATACATACATTCATTTCATACAAGGAATACAATATAAACCAACCAATACATACTTACCTCTTTCCGAATTACACATACACATCTCATGCACAATATACAATATTGTTAGCTTCATTGGTCCACCCGGGTTAATCGGTGGAGATTACTCTTTACTCGTTACTTCATACATACGCATACTTACTCATACATACTTACGGTTCCATACTACTTACTTACTCTTACTCTTACTCAAGTTAAGTCGTCGGGACCTCCGGCCCTGGGGACTACTCCGTCCCACTCCAGGATTTACTTGACTCACCAATCCGGATGCTACCCATTTAAGGGATTTGGGCCGCGGACCAGTTTAAGAGTCAGGAATTGCAGCCAACCTCTTGTGACTCCGCATCCTCACGCGTGGCCGAAGCTATATCGGACTTGTACTCATTCCAATTTACTCACTTAAGTTAGGAGTTAGATAGTTAGGAATTAGCACAAGTCAACATCCAAGCCACAATAATACGATACACATATACACATACATACGAGGTACAATACACTACACAAGTACAATACGAGGTTCGAATACCATTCATCATCATTCATATATTTCATGAATTATACAACTAGTGCTCAAGACAATAAATATCAAGCACAACATAAGTCAAGCACAGGTAAGTGCAATATAGTCCGATTCATGCATTTATCTTATTTAGGTGGTCAAATAAGCACACAAATCAGGGTAACCAGATTAGGATACAGGGCATGAAGAAATCATACCTTTTCACGTTGTACTTGTATCCCAATGTTACCTCCGGTGTTCACAAATCAAAATCCTATGATATACATACAACCGAATAATTAATCTAACTATCATTAACTTATTCGGTTACCCTTACGCTTCCTAACCCATACTTATTAGGTCTTCACATTCTTATACTTACATTTTATTTACTTACTTTTAATTACTTAACAATGGTTTACTTACACATATATGCACGTATGTATAGGTGGGTATACATATACATACATACATATACTAACCATAGTCTTATAGTTTTTTTTTGTAAGTTTTGACCCGACCGAACTTGCGACCGACCTTGCAAGTTCGGTCCGAGTCAGTAGGTTACATCGGGTGAAAATTCCAGGGCCGACCGACCTTGCAAGTCCGGTCCCAAGGTCGGTCCATTCCAGTAAGTTACTTAACGGAAAAATTTTAGCCCGACCGACCTTGCAAGTCCGGTCACAGGTCGGTCCATTCCAGTAGCTTATTCGACGGAAATTTTTCTGGCCGACCGAACTTGCATGTCCGGTCGCAAGTCCGGTCGATTCCAGTAGGTTACAGACGGGAGAATTTTTCTGGTTCGTCCGACCGAACTTGCAAGTCGGTCGCAAGTCCGTCGATTCCAGAAGCTTTCCCGTCTTTGTAAATCTGGGCTCGACCGAACTTGCAAGTCCGGTCGCAAGTTCGGTCCGGCCCAATATTGCATTTTTACTTCTGTTTTCAGTCCCATACTTTACCCATTGTTTCTCCAATCTTCTTACATGTGATCTCACATGTTTAAACACTAACTAGGCCCTTGAAATTGCCTTAGTTCACCCACCAAATGCTTTACTCAATCCATCAATCCACTTACACAATTTCATCACTTCCCTTCCACACTTACAACAGTTTTCATCCTCCAATGCTACAGATTTTTGCTCCTACTTCCCCCCATGCATATTCTCATCTCCTAATGTCATTTCCAAAGCCTACAATGTATTGTCTTACCTCCCCTCCAATTCATTCCCAAGCCACTACAATACCTATACCCAAGTTCAACACTCTTGTCACCAATTCTTCCACACTAATTCTTTCTAACTTCTCCAATGTATCTCTATACACTTTGTTACAGATTTTGGGTTCTTATTTCCTCCATTACTTCCTCAACTAATGCTACTCCTATATCCCAAAATACATCCATTCACTTCCTAATTACATCCCATTAACAAATCATACCCAAATCTGTTACAAGCTACTAAACGCTCCCATTATACTCTCCAAATACTTCCTCTTCTTAAACAACTTAAGTCCTCTCAATTCCTACACAAAATTTGACATGGTTTCCCCTATATTTCTAACATTCTCCACACACTATTTCAGCTCGCAAGTTCACAATCTCACAACCTGTTTACACAATACATTATTCTCACAATACAACACTACTACAACAACAATAAATCCTACACACATATACATACTACCCATGGTTTTCCCAAGCTTTTAAACTTCATTTAAAATACTTCAAAACTGTTACATTATCAATTCTCAATACACTACCACATTGCTACTACTTATTACTCATTTCCATTACTCATTTCACTACTAAAACTGTTACAATACAATACACAAACTAACGCAAGGTAAGAGCATTTACCTTGTCTTGCTAGTTTTTTCTTTCCTTTCCTTTCCTCTTCTTCTTTTCTTCTCCTTTGTTCTCGGTTCCAATGGGTTCACACACACAAAATGCTACAGCCCATAACAACATACACAATACTTTAGCATTCATTTTACTCTAACCCTAGAATTTAATGTTTTAGGGCTTTAGACAAGGGTATTACCTTTCAATGGATGAATGAAGTTCTTGACTAGCAAGAGAACAATATTCCTAGCCCAAGGAAGAGCCAAAATCGGCTGAAGCACAAGGGAGAAAGCATTCAAAAACTGAAAATTCTTAAAATGCTAATGAGGGCTAGAAACGATGGATTTTCGAATTTCTTTTTACCTCAAGATGATAAGGAGGTGAAGGTGCTTCTTCTAATGGTGGACTTGAATCTTCAAATGGTGAACACCCATAAAAATCGAAAATGGAGCTTTTGGATTTTTTGAAAAGATGAAAATGTTCTCCTTTGCAAGGGGGTTGCAATGTGTAATTTTATTGGTTTGGAGAAGATTTGAGTGCTCAAAGAGAGGAGAGAAGTGAAGAGTTTTGTGGGGCTTCTCCTTTCTCCATGGCTGTCGCAGTGCAAGAGGAAGAAGAGAGAATAGAGAGAATAGAGGGGGAAGAAAAACGTGAGGGAAGAGGGGAGTGAGGAGAGAGAGTCTAATTTTTTTTTTTTTTGCTTTTTTACTTATTAGTCTTGTCCTTTAGCCAATAAGAGACATTAAAGAGAGGGGGAGGCTCATAAAATCGGCCCACACCCCCACACACACAGTTTTTAACTTTTTATTTGGCAAAGTGGACACACCAACTTTGTTTATTTGCGTTCTCACCCCACAACTTACCGGTTGTTACAGTTTTTACTAACCGGTACCCGTTTTCCGGAATTTTCTCGTTTAATTAATTTTCTTGGTTCTAAAGCCCCCTAATATTTATTAGTGACTATTTAGTTGACCAAAATTGTTACGAGTCTATTTGACCCGTTAAAGTCGCGTTTTTCCGGTTACCTCGAAAAACGCGCTTTAAGGTTCGTTATGTTTTTAATCCATTTTGAGGATCCGTTTTCTTCGGGGTTTGTTCCCAAATATTTATTTAGACGCAATTAAGCCTTTAGAATCCTTATATTACGCCAACCGAGGTCTCATACCTCCTATGGTTATTTAACGCTTATTTAGCGTTTTTCGCTTTTTAAGCGTTTCTTTATTTCTTTCTGCATTTATTTTCCCTTACCAATATTTCTTAATCATTATTAGGATCTTAAATACCTATTAGGATAATTTAATCGCCATATTTAAGGTCGGGGTATTTCATGTATCTAACCCCGACATCCACTTTGATAAATCGATGAATATGCTTCTGTATTGTATATTGAGTGTGAAACGATTACAATAGCAGACTAGTATTTATAAGCATTGTAAGCTAACAATAACAGACTATAATAGCCGATGGGCCTTTATTACTGAAATACCCCAAACCTTGATATGTGGTTTAAATATCAAATTATGGTATGTAAAGGCTAAAAGTGCCTTAGAAACATCAGTGAACATTTAAATCATAGTAAAATGCAATAAAGCACTAAGACACAGTTTGAGCAAAAACATGCTCTAAGCTATGAGTGACTTGGTTAGGACCCAAGGAGCCCTACCAGACTTAATAATATTCAATTATGATTTAATAAGGCTAATTAAGTCCTTAAGAAACCTTTGTAGACAATTAAACCAAATAAAACACAAGAAAATCCTTAAGTCAATATGAGCAAAAATGTGCTCTAAGCTTGGGATAAATTTGTATAAGACCTAATGGTCATACCTATACCTTATAAATATGTTAATGAACATTTAAATCAATTACCCAAGAAAACCAAGCTTGAAAACAAGTTAAAACACAAAATGTGCTTTAGGAGTCTTAAAGCACGTTTTTTGAAAAATTGTCTTGTAAATGAGTTTTTGAATGGCTAAATGTCCATCATTTACTCTTTAATTAACATGTGTACTATATAGTATCACATTTTGGAAGTCTATATCAATGGGAAATCAAAAATTTCACTTCTATGTGCCTTGTTTGATGAATAGTAACTTTTATAAGCTAGTTTGTAACATATGTTGTTATAAGTAATAATTAAATTGGTCACAAAGACCATTATACCCTTCTATTAAATGGGGGCCGGTTTTTCAGGTGTGAGTCACACACATGTAAGTTTATTAAGTAGTAAGTGATGACTAATGGTTACTATTTGCTTTAAGATATAATATCTTCAAAAAGCAAAACCAATCTCATTTCTCTCATTTCTCTCATTCCACACGTCTTCAACCTCTCTTCTATCTCTTCTTGCTCCCATTCACGGCCTGCTACAGCAACACCAACATCACCATTATTTTCCACCTTTGACCACTTGTATCTCCTAGCTCATTTGGCCAAATTAAATTCTAAGACCACCATTCTCTTCCTCTCATCAAGCTCTTCAATTCTATCCTTTCAAAAATCCCAAAAGCTCCATTTCGGTGCAAGAGGATTCACCATTGAAGGAGCTTGAGCTCACCTTTTCACATATTATTGTTCTCCTTTGCTTCAAGGTAAGGAAACTCAAGAAAATCCATGTTTCCTCTATGTTTATGTGATTCCGAAATTCACCTCACAATGGTGTTTTCACCTTGCTTATTTTAGCTTCATTGAATCTTCCAAGGGCTAAGAGGAGTCCTCTCTTGATACTTATTCAAGTTCTCTTCCAATTCCAAGGTAAAACAATTACCTTAATGTAATGTGTTAAAACAATATGTGTAACTAGGGTTTACAATGAGATGAAGCTTAAAGCTTGAATACTCATTATGTTGTTTGTATAATGTTTAGTAGTTGGCAAGGAACAAATGCCTTACCGGTTTTACAAGGAAACAAGAAAGAAATTTGTGAGGAAAAGAGGTAAACAAGCTATCTCAATGTAGTTTAAAATGCCTTAGAAAATGAGCTTGATTTCTTAATAAAATACCTAAGGAGCCAATGGCAAATGAGCTAGTAAAATGCTCTCAAGGAGTTTATTAAGGGCATATGTAGTGTTGGGTGTATTTGCAGGTCAAAGGCATTACTTATGTGGGAAATTCAGTGTTTAAGTTTTATGCAATTTAAGGGCCTAAGAGCCATGTTATTTAGGGGCCTAAGTGCCAAGCAATTTAAGTTATGCACTATATTGTGATGTAGTGCTTAATGTGGTGAAGTTTGTGTGTAAAAATGTTCTTGATGGATTTTAGGAGTTCTTGAATGAAATAAGGTAAAAACCTAAGTGTTTGGATGTGAGTTATTTACAAGAGAAGCTATGGCAAAATTTAGTTGATAAACAAGGAGTTTAAGTGTATGTGTGAAATGAGTTTTTAAGACCGAAGAAGGTACTGCTAGGAACTTGTTAAGTGTTAAGATGGTGGAAGAAGGTGAATCATGGTGTTCTTAGGTGTTAAGGTGCCATGGGCATTGTCTTGGAGGATTTAGAACTCAAATGGTGTTTTGAACACACCAAGGAATTGTTATGTGAAGTGTTAAGTCTTGTTCAAGATTTGGTAAACAAAGGAAAAGAAATGCCTAGTGAAGGTCTAAGTGAAAACTTGTGGAAATTAGAAGCAATGTGCAAAGGAGGTGTGTATGAGAAATAATGCTTTTGGAGTGGTGGTAATGTTTTGTGAGACAACACTTTGGTTAGTTGAGGTAGTAGGCATGATATATCACTTAGAAATCTAAGAAAAAATGTTATAAGTGCTAGGAATTGTTGTAAGGAATTGAGTAACCAGTTAGTGATGATTTAGGAAAGTTTAGTGTTTGTTTTAAGGTGTTTAAAATGTAGGAAACATGTGGAAAGTTTATGGAATGATTAGGTAAGGTTTTAAGGTTTAGGGGTTGAAAAATGATGTTTTGACAAGTTAATAACATGGTCCGGGACCTAGCCCTTGTATAGGTACCCGGACCACCCCTTAAAAAGAGCCGAGAGTGAAGTTTAGAAGTGGTCCGGGTCCTTAGTCCAGGACCAAGACCCGGGACCAAGGGTAATAAGGCCGAGAGTATATTCTGCAAGTGGTCCGGACCTTGGGTCCGGACCAAGTCCCGGACCAGGTCAAAAGTAATGCAAAATCTGTTTTAAAGGCTTCTAATCATGGGGAATTGAATGGTAATGGTTTAGGTGATGTTTAGGCCTTGTTTGGTGGCATATAAAGGCCTTAAAATGTGTAAAACAGTGTTGGGTTTGATGTGTGAGTTGTAAACTTAATATCACAAGAGTAAGTTAAGTGTAACGGGAATGACGTGGGTAAAACTATGGGCGCTTTAAACGTTAAGCAAACATGTTACCCCAATATTAATAAAAGTAATTGTAATGTTATCAGTTGTTCGAGAATGCTCGAGGAACATAAGTGGACATGGTATAGTGGACTCCGGTGACAGGTATGGTTTTCTTGCAACCTGTGTCCTACCGGATTACACCGGCTTGTACGCCAATGTGTTTTTCTGTATGTTTGCCACGTTATGAGATAAATCATGAAACGAGTTTACAGTGTTATTGTTATTGTATGTTTTCGTGCCGATACCGGTAACCTCGAATGCGCTTGGAGGGCTAGTTAACCACTATTAGGTAAACGTAGGAGAACGGTATCCGGTAACAACGTTTCCGACTTAAGGAACGTTCTAACCACGGCTATGCGTGAGTTGGTTATGTGATGTTTGTGTGTGATGTTTGTATGTGAATGTATGACTCTTTCTTCCCTTGTGTATGTCTAACAAGACTTAACCCAATGTTTGTGATTGTTTAATAAAGTTCAAAGTTGAACTTCTAATAAGTGCTAACGGGGGGAGTGAGGAGTCCGGTCTGTTCCGGCCACGCGTGTGAGTATGGGGTCGTTGTCATAGCAGGTTCGATCCTCTCCGTATGTTATGGTTGTTTTCCAATTTGGTTCCCAACCTTCCCTTTAGCTTAACCAAGGCTATTACTGACTCACGTCGGGCCACAGGGGCATACTATTGTTATGTTTGTTTCGGTGTGCTTGGATCACTATATCCGAGACACCTTGTGTTAAGTTAACCGTTCATTTAACGAGACGGTAACGAGTTATGTACGAGCTTATCATGAGACTGGCAACAATCTCTAGGCTCACCAGTGTATTAGTGATGTTTGGGTCGGTTCCTGAGAGGACCATTCCCGTTATGTTATGTATCTTTGTTGTGATGCAATATCTATTGCGGTGTTATGTTGTGCACGTGGAAACGTGCAAAGTGTTGTTAAGTGTTGTTATGTAGTGTATGTTATATGTTGTAAAATGTGGAGTGTGTGGATCATGGATATGATTCCCAGTTTGTGATAAGAGGCGTTTAAGGGTAACCCGATTTAAGGGTATGTGTCGTCTATTAAGGAAGTAGCTCCATCAGAGGATGAACACTCTAGGGATGATGAATACCATGAGTGACTTATTAAGTAAGGATATATTATCCGTTTGTTGAGCCCGTTGAGGCGAATGTTATGTGATGTGTGTTCGTTGTTACATGTATGATTTAAATATAATCAACCGCATGCTAAGACGACAAGTAGTTGTGCGTGGCCCGGTAGCATGTGGGCTGCGGGATACCATACCAGCAAAGGTGTTGAGCCCCTTGGGGGCCACCCTTTCTCTTCTTTTCTTATTTCTGGTACGAAGTGCTGGAAGCCGTTCGAGAGTAGGACGGGTAGTCGTCGTACATGGGTAATCATTTAAGTGTATGTATACAGTAGGTGTAGTAAGACCGAAATTGTTGTCGGCATCAGTTTATAAATACTCGGTATAGTTGGAAGGAGTGCGTTGTGTTGTTGTTAATGGAAAGGGATAGTAATGTGTAGTCGCTCGGGAATTTAGCCCATCAGACCGGTACGATGTATGTGTATTAGCCTTGTTAGCCACGTGGGTGGTTAACGGCGTGTAACACCAGCGAGTTAAGTTAATTGATGAGTTGTGTATTCCGCTGCAGATTGTTGCAAGAGTGTAATTGTATGTGGATGGGGGGTGTTACAAAAAGTGGTATCAGAGCGAAGTATCGCTCTGATGACTGAATTACCGAGCTTAGGAAGTACCGAGTTAGGATTTAAGTACTTTGGGTTAAGGGTTGAGTGATAGCGTGAGAGATACGCTAGATAGGAATTACCAGTGTGTATTGGAAACCTACAATCTCCATCCCACCCTCCACAATCCCTATTTTATAACTTGGGAAAGAACGCCAGAGAGATGGAAGTCCTCTCTTACTCGGGAATACCGATCTGGCTGTTATTGAATACCTCTAAGGGTACAGAGAACCTGTCACACGGTAGATCCTGAAAACTGAGAATCCCGGAGACGGTCTCCATCAGAATGATGTTAACCGCATTTAATAGCGAAGAATGAAGGATTTTGTGTATAAGAGAATAGAATTTCTGGCAACCTGGGTCGACATGCCGAGCGGTCGAGGATAACCAGCTTGCAACGCACCAATCGTGCAACAGGCAAGAAGTGGATTAGTAAAACCCGAGACGAGTGTCTACGGGACCACAGTTGTTAAAGTGATACACCAACGGTATACCAACTGACAAGGGAACTACAACGTAGTGCCCAACAAGAGACAAGTCCCAGTAACCACGACAAATATGTGGAATGGGCTACGAAGGAGATATAATACTAAGTAAAAGGGGTCTCCCAGAATGGGAAACACCTAGTTGATGATTATCATGTGAAGGCAGTGAGAAGTCACCTAGAGGAGTTATTGTCAAGACAGTAAGATCAGTGAGGGCCAACAAGGCCACTGATGACAGTGCGGGTAAAAACAATACCACAACCGGTATGTGTTAAACCGATAGCCAGTTAGCATGGCGCACTTGCCGTAGCAAGTGTGCTATAACAGGGCTGTTCGGGAAATTTATAACCACTACAAGTACTTGGTAAAGTACCATGAAGTTAAATGTGATCATCATAACAGTGGAAGGGCCTGTTAGCCTAACCTCTGTAATTGTAAGTACACCAGTCAGCAAGGAAGCTAGACATGGTTAAGGTAAGAAGATGTTGTGAAACCATGAAAATTTTCTTTAAACCCAAATTATTCAAACCCTTTTTCCTTCAAAACCAGATTTTCTTTCAAACCAACACTTCTTTCTAACCTTCTTTTAAACCAAGCCAGTAAAACAAGGACAGTTGACAAGGATACAACAATGGGTAAACTTTCCCTCGATTAGTTCGGGAAGCAGGAACGAATATTGTCACGGGACAATATAAGGGAGTTGACAACAGAATACTCACCTAGGCGTGTGACGGACACTACGAGTGTACCAACTGAATTGTGGGACGACCGCACTCCGATAGGAGCTTGTGGCCTGACAGACCTACTTATGGGTTAGTGGGGGGAAAGTAGCAATGTATCAGTATGGTACCCCACATATGATACGAGTGGAGTCCGAAACACGGGAAGTAGTCGACTTTTGTCTACGGTCAGCAGATAAATCAAACAAGAGCTAAGGATTACAAGGAATAGTTGAAGCTAAGGAACTCAGTTAAGTTCACGAGACTAAAAGAGTCAGTGAATTCATTTTCAAGGAAATGTTTAAGAGTCAGGAGGTGCGAAGTGCACTAACTGAATGTAAAGACATCTTATATGACTTAAGGATCCTCAGGAACAAACATGATAGCTGGAAAGCAGGGCAAGGCAGATGCCTAATGTGGACACAGTAAGTGCAATGGACGGGATTGAAATTCCCAGAATGAGTACCTACATATAGGAAATGATGACCTTCACAGAAGAAGATAATAACCAGTGAGAACGCAAAAAGGCGTGGCTAACTGAATGTACCAATAACTGTGAACAGATGTAAAGCATAACTTAACAACACCCAGGAGAAATCCTTGAAGGGTGTGCGCATCAACAATTGTTGAACGAAATGCGTGATAGAAACACAAGGTTGAAACTAACACCCAGTTTAGACATAAGTTGTCAGGAGAGGGACTGACAATACTAAGGGGCATCCCATGAAAGGAAACGTGATGCAACGACTTGTCATGGAGCCCAATATAATATCCAAACATGTAATGTTGTACAGAGAAGTACATGTGTGTGGACAGCCTACAATGAGCGCAGCTCAAGGCAATAAGGCTTGTAAGCCACAAGCAACATATGTTATGTAAATTAGATTGATTGCAGAAGTTTATGTTATACAAGTAAATAGAGTGGTAAACGAACCACTGCATTAAGAGTGGGGATACTCTCGATATGTGAGACCGCAGGAGCGGTAGTTATGTAACTCAAGTTCAAGAAATATGTTAAGGATGGATGTGTATTATTGAAAGAGAGCAGTTAGCTTAGTAACATGTGTGTATAAAGTGAAAGCACCTGGCTGAATAATGCCGGCTTGTGACTCGAATGATCGATGCTCAAGGAGCATTTAGTAGTCATCAAAGGAGGGATGAACCATAATGTGAAAAATGTAAGTATGTGTGGAAGTTGACGGTGACAGTAGATACGATATAAGCTGATGTTATACAGGGAGTAAGAGCACGGTGCGCAACAAGCGACCGTTGTATAAATGTGTTGTTAAAAACGATAATGTAACAGATAAGACCAGTTATGAGTAAACTTAGTGGAGAGCAAGATAAGTGATGTTAAACAAACTGGGCAATAAGCCAGTGGTAGGTACTATGTGATGAGGAACTCAAGTGTGAATTCCATGGCGAATCGCATAAGGGATTACTGTCAAGAGTTTACGCCTCTGCACTCTGTATGACTGATGTTTTGTAGTGTTTGGTATTGCACTTGTGCAGTAGTAATGATCGAATGGGATAGCTAGGAATTGGAAACATGTTAATGGTGGAGCAATAATGTGTAATGGCCGATGCATAGGAAATGCAAGGCCGCACCAAAAAAAAAAGGTACTTGTACAGTAAGTTGACATGATTAACGTAAGTGACTACGGTAGCATAAATGCCAAATAGCGGTATGGATATACCCCAAGTTGTAATAGCTTGAGAGAGCACTACACACTAGGTAGTAGCTCAATCTCAACCGACAGTAAGTCGGAGGGAACAAGTCAATCATTGTGAAATACACAGCTGCTGTATACACAGTAAATTGTTATGGAAGTGGATAGAAAGTTTGTAACCCACCGAATTCGCTAACGGTAGAGATAGATCAGCGTCGGTGAGAAACCATTGTTACCAAGACGAAGGTGACAATGGGGATGTACAATACAGTAAGACTAACAAATGGGGGCAATTAAGCTCTACAGTTATTAGAGTTTCGCAGCAGAAAAACTAGTGAGCCAGTGATTCAAGTGTGAATGTACATGGTGAACATGAGGAATGGCTAATTATTAACGCCTAGAAGCCTAACAGGCCAGAATCGAAACCAACTAAGAGTTTAAACAACTCCAATGAGAATTCTTGGTTTAGGAACTAAACCGCCAAATGGTTAAGATCCTCTAATCAGAATCAATTGGTGTAATAGACCGCGTGGAAGTTAAAAACACTTACGACGGCAGAACATTAAGCCAAATGTTTAGTGATGGATTACGTGGGCGTAATCCCTTTTAAGGGGGGGTAGAGCGCAAAACCATAGTGTATGTTATACCGTACAAGTGTACGTAGTGTATGTGACTTATATTGTGCATAGCACAAAATTATGGTATGTTTTGAGATGGTGTGTGGTGTTACGTAAACATACACATTCATTCATGGTTGAATTGTGGTAATTGCGCACAGAGGATGCGAATACCATTGTGATAAGGTGTTGTATTGTTAACAATGGTGGTGATAGTACAAATGGGGGAGTAGAGAAACTCCCGGGGAAAACAAAACCCCGACGTGTGTAAAATGTGAAAATTGGGTGTGTTATTTTGATAGAAAATATATGTATATATATATACTATATAGTGATGGATGAAAGGGCATGAGACCGACATAGAACCTAGTGAGAATTAAGATTCCCTAGGCAACATGATTAAAGTGAATGGAGGTAACTGATAGACGGGAGTTCTATCCTTTGGAGATGTTATGATCATGATTAGAATGATTTAAAAGATAGAAAATTGGAAATGAGTGATTTAATTGATGCTTGAAAATGAAGTGGGAGGTGGAACTTGATTTGCATGTGACTCAAGGGAAGCCGAACACAAATGGGGGTGGAAGGATAGTTCAACACTGATGCTGATCACACACATTAGGGTTGAATGATTCTTGAAGCTCCCTATAAGTGGTCACAATAACCACGCTAATAAAAGAAGCTAAAGAGCTTAAGTTGGACTTGGAGTTGTGTGTGTTTTCAAAAGGATTTTCATTGGTATTTATAAAACGTTGATAGATACTTTACATTAATTAAGTTCTCTTACTTAACCTCACAAGGAAATTTTAAACTTAAGTGATTGTTTTAATCTCCCAAAGGCACGGGGACGGAAGGTGTCCATCGCGACCGGGTTCTGCGGGATCACAGTGTGTATGTAAAAGATATTTTTGATTGTTATACATGCTATGACATGTGTGTGGTATGTGTAATAAATGTTATTTTGACTTTGATCTCCTAAAAGTGTATGATATTGAGACCTATGTGTCTAAAGACTGTTATGTTACGGGACCTATGTGTCCAAATGTTGTTATGTTACCCAAGACCAGTGAGTCAAAGGGGTGTTATGTATGTGTAAGTGTTGTTAAGATACCCGGACCATGAGTCCGAGGTTATCATGTGATATGTTATTATGTGTGGATGTGAATGTGTTGCCCGGACCATTAAGTCCGAGGTTGTGATGTAAAGTGTGTTTGGTTATGGAAGTTTATTTCCAAGTAATCCCCGTATTCTAATCTAATGATGTGTGGGAAAGTGTGAACTTCGAGGACGAAGTTCTTTTAAGGGGGGTAGATTGAAATACCCCAAACCTTGATATGTGGTTTAAATATCAAATTATGGTATGTAAAGGCTAAAAAGTGCCTTAGAAAACATCAGTGAACAATTTAAATCATAGTAAAATGCAATAAAGCACTAAGACACAGTTTGAGCAAAAACATGCTCTAAGCTATGAGTGAACTTGGTTAGGACCCAAAGAGCCTACCAAGACTTAATAATATTCAATTATGATTTAATAAGGCTAATAAGTCCTTAGGAAACCTTGGGTGGACAATTAAACCAAATAAAACACAAGAAAATACCTTAAAGTCAATATGAGCAAAAATGTGCTCTAAGCTTGGGATAAATTTGTATAAGACCTAATGGTCATACCTATACCTTATAAATATGTTAATGAACATATTAAATCAATTACCAAAGAAAACCAAGCTTGAAAACAAGTTAAAAACACAAAATGTGCTTTAAGGAGTCTTAAAGCACGTTTTTGAAAAATTGTCTTGTAAATGAGTTTTGAATGGCTAAATGTCCATCATTACTCTTTAATTAACATGTGTACTATATAGTATCACATTTGGAAGTCTATATCAATGGGAAATCAAAAATTTCACTTCTATGTGCCTTGTTTTGATGAATAGTAACTTTATAAGCTAGTTTGTAACATATGTTGTTATAAGTAATTAAATTGGTCAACAAGACCATTATACCCTTCTATTAAGGGGGCCGGTTTTTCAAGGTGTGAGTCACCACACATGTAAGTTTATTAAGTAGTAGTGAATGAATAAGGTACTATTTGCTTTAAGATATAAATATCTTCAAAAAGCAAACCATCTCATTTCTCTATTCTCTCATTCCACACGTCTTCAACCTCTCTTCTATTTCTTCTTGCTCTCCATTCACGCCTGCTACAGCAACACCAACATCACCATATTTTCACCTTTGACCACTTGTATCTCCTAGCTCATTTGGCCAAATTAATTCTAAGACCACCATTCTTTCCTCTCATCAAGCTCTTCAATTCTATCCTTTCAAAATCCAAAAGCTCCATTTCGGTGCCAAGAGGATTCACCATTGAAGGAGCTTGAGCTCACCTTTTCACATATTATTGTTCTCCTTTGCTTCAAGGTAAGGAAACTCAAAGAAAAACATGTTTCCTCATGTTTTATGTGATGTCCGAAAATTCACCTCACAATGGTGTTTTACCTTGCTTGTTTTAGCTTCATTTGAATCTTCCAAGGGCTAAGAGGAGTCCTCTCTTGATACTTATTCAAGTTCTCTTCCAATTCCAAGGTAAAACAATTACCTTAATGTGTTAAAACAATATGTGTAACTAGGGTTTACAATGAGATGAAGCTTAAGCTTGAATACTCATTATGTTGTTTGTATAATGTTTAGTAGTTGGCAAGGAACCAAATGCCTTACCGGTTTTACAAGGAAACAAGAAAGAAAATTTGTGAGGAAAAGAGGTAAACAAGCTATCTCAATAGTTTAAATGCCTTAGGAAAATGAGCTTGATTTGCTTAATAAAATACCTAAGGAGCCAATGGCAAATGAGCTAGTAAAATGCTCTCAAGGAGTTTATTAAGGGCATATGTATTGTTGGGTGTATTTGCAGGTCAAAGGCATTACTTATGTGGGAAATTCAGTGTTTAAGGTTTATGCAATTTAAGGGCCTAAGAGCCATGTTATTTAAGGGCCTAAGTGCCAAGCAATTTAAGTTATGCACTATATTGTGATGTAGTGCTTAATGTGTGAAGTTTGTGTGTAAAAATTCTTGATGGATTTTAGGAGTTCTTGAATGAAATAAGGTAAAACCTAAGTGTTTGGATGTGAGTATTACAAGAGAAGCTATGGCAAAATTTAGTTGATAAACAAAGGAGTTTATGTGATGAAATGAGATTTTAAGACCTAGAAGGTACTAGGAACTTGTTAAGTTTAAGATGTGGAAGAAGGTGAATCATGGTGTTCTTAGGTGTTAAGGTGCCATGGGCATTGTCTTGGAGGATTTAGAACTCAAATGGGTGTTTTGAACACACCAAGGAATTGTTATGTGAAGTGTTAAGTCTTGTTCAAGATTTGGTAAACAAAGGAAAAGAAATGCCTAGTGAAGGTCTAAGTGAAAACTTGTGGAAATTAGAAGCAATTGTGCAAAGGAGGTGTGTATGAGAAATAATGCTTTTGGAGTGGTGGTAATGTTTGTGAGACAACACTTTGGTTAGTTGAGGTAGTAGGCATGATATACCACTTAGAAATCTAAGAAAAATGTTATAAGTGCTAGGAATTGTTGTAAGGAATTGAGTAACCAGTTAGTGATGATTTAGGAAAGTTTAGTGTGTGTTTAAGGTGTTTAAACATGTAGGAAACATGTGGAAAGTTTATGGAATGATTAGGTAAGGTTTAAGGTTGGTTTAGGGTTGAAAAATGATGTTTTGACAAGTTAATAACATGGTCCGGGACCTAGCCCTTGTATAGGTACCGGACCACCCCTTAAAAAGAGCCGAGAGTGAAGTTTAGAAGTGGTCCGGGTCCTTAGTCCAGGACCAAGACCCGGACCAAGGGTAAAATAAGGCCGAGAGTACATTCTCAAGTGGTCCGGGACCTTGGGTCCGGACCAAGTCCCGGACCAGGTCAAAAGTGTTGCAAAATCTGTTTTAAAGGCTTCTAATCATGGGGAATTGAATGGTAATGGTTTTAGGTGATGTTTAGGCCTTGTTTGGTGGCATATAAAGGCCTTAAAATGTGTAACAAGTGTTGGGTTTGATGTGAGAGTTGTAAACTTAATATCACAAGAGTAAGTTAAGTGTAACGGGAATGACGGGGTAAAACTATGGGCGCTTTAAACGTTAAGCAAACATGTTACCCCAATATTAATAAAGTAATTGTAATGTTATCAGTTGTTCGAGAATTGCTCGAGGAACATAAGTGGACATGGTATAGTGGACTCCGGTGACAGGTATGGTTTTCTTGCAACCTGTGTCCTACCGGATTACACCGGCTTGTATGCCAATGTGTTTTTGTATGTTTGCCACGTTATGAGATAAATCATGAAACGAGTTTACAGTCGTTATTGTTATTGTATGTTTTCGTGCCGATACCGGTAACCTCGAATGCGCTTGGAGGGCTAGTTAACCACTATTAGGTAAACGTAGGAGAACGGTATCCGGTAACAACGTTTCCGACTTAAGGAACGTTTCTACTAACGTTCTAACCACGGCTATGCGTGAGTGGTTATGTGATGTTTGTGTGTGATGTTTGTATGTGAATGTATGACTCTCTTCCCTTGTGTATGTCTAACAAGACTTAACCCAATGTTTGTGATTGTTTAATAAAGTTCAAAGTTGAACTTCTAATAAGTGCTAACGGGGGGAGTGAGGAGTCCGGTCTGTTCCGGCCACGCGTGTGAGTATGGGGGTCGTTGTCATAGCAGGTTCGATCCTCTCCGTATGTTATGGTTGTTTTCCAATTTGGTTCCCAACCTTCCCTTTAGCTTAACCAAGGCTATTACTGACTCACGTCGGGCCACAGGGGCATACTATTGTTATGTTTGTTTCGGTGTGCTTGGATCACTATATCCGAGACACCTTGTGTTAAGTTAACCGTTCATTTAACGAGACGGTAACGAGTTATGTAACGAGCTTATCATGAGACTGGCAACAATCTCTAGGCTCACCAGTGTATTAGCAATGTTTGGGTCGGTTCCTGAGAGGACCATTCCCGTTATGTTATGTATCTTTGTTGTGATGCAATATCTATTGCGGTGTTATGTTGTGCACGTGGAAACGTGCAAAGTGTTGTTAAGTGTTGTTATGTAGTGTATGTTATTGTTGTAAAATGTGGAGTGTGTGGATCATGGATATGATTCCCAGTTGTGATAAGAGGCGTTTTAGGGTAACCCGATTTAAGGGTATGTGTCGTCTATTAAGGAAGTAGCTCCATAGAGGAGGAACACTCTAGGGATATGAATACCATGAGTGACTTATTAAGTAAGGATATATTATCCGTTGTTGAGCCCGTTGAGGCGAATGTTATGTGATGTGTGTCGTTGTTACATGTATGATTTAAATATAATCAACCGCATGCTAGACGACAATTAGTTGTGCGTGGCCCGGTAGCATGTGGGCTGCGGGATTACCATACCAGCAAAGGTGCTGAGCCCCTTGGGGCCACCCTTTCTCTTCTTTTCTATTTCAGGTACGAAGTGCTGGAAGCCGTTCGAGAGTAGGACGGGTAGTCGTCGTACATGGGTAATCATTTAAGTGTATGTATACAGTAGGTGTAGTAAGACCGAAATTGTTGTCGGCATCAGTTTATAAATACTCGGTATAGTTGGAAGGAGTGCGTTGTGTTGTTGTTAATGGAAAGGGATAGTAATGTGTAGTCGCTCGGGAATTTAGCCCATCAGACCGGTACAATGTGTATTTAGCCTTGTTAGCCACGTGGGTGGTTAACGGCGTGTAACACCAGCGAGTTAAGTTAATTGATGAGTTGGTATTCCGCTGCAGATTTGTTGCAAAGTGTTAATTGTTGGATGGGGTGTTACAATTACAATAGTGGCCAGGGCCTATACTCATATGGCTAACATCCTCCGCGGTCCAAACTGCTAACCAGGGGAAGTTGGAGTGACCGATGAAAACACGGACGGAGTAGGGATCTTTTGTGAGGACGTCGGCGAGCTGGTGATCGGCGGGAACATGATCGACCTGAAGAGAACCAGCGGCAACGCGCTCCCAAACAAATGGAAGTCGACTGCCACAGCTTCATTCTGCTGTGGAAGACTGGGTTTTGGTAAGGTAATTCGTACTCAGATTGTCACATAGCAAAGTTGGAACTTTTTCAATGTGTGGCCCTAGTTCCTGTAATAGATTCAAAACCCAGATTGATTCTGCCGTAGCTGAGGATATGGCTTTGTATCAGCTTCTGTTGACGATTTTGCCACTTTTTCTGTTTCTTCGAGCTCCAGGAAACAATGTGTGAGCCCAGAAAGATGATGAAGCCAGAGGTAGACTTACGATCAAGAGGAGAACCCGCCCAGTCTGCATCGGAAAATATGGTGAGCGAATCCCTGGAGCAGCAGGGTAGAAGATGCCGAGATGTTTGGTATGATTCGATACCTTAATATTTCTTAACTGTTGTCCAATGAACTGTTTGTGGCCTATGCATGTATTGGCAGACCCGATTTACTGCATAATGAATATCGGGTCTGGTCATAGCTAAGTATTGAAGAGATCCAACAATCTCTGAGAGTGTGTAACGTCCTCAAACAGAGGAGAGTCTGAATTGTCAAGAGAAACTGTCGGAGTAATTGGTGTAGACTAGCTTAGACTCTAGCATATCAGCCTTCTTCAAAATCTCTCTGATATATTTGTCTTGAGACAGTAGCAGCCCCTTAGATGACCATGAGAGAAATTCCAAGAAAATAAGATAGACTGCCTAGGTCTTTAACTGGAAATTCAGACGCCAGTTTCAGCTTGAGTTTGTCAGCGGTGAGGAAGAGGATCCAGTGACAATAATGTCATCTACATAAACAAGCATGTAGATGATATCCCTGCCTTGTCTGAAAATAAACAACGAGCTGTCACTCTTAGACTTGTGAATCCCATCTGTAAAAGAGAGGAACTAAGTGTAGAATACCAGGCCCTGGGGACTGTTTCAAACCATACAAGGCCTTTCTCAACTTGCAAACATGAGTGGGAAATGCTTTGCTGATAAACCCAGGGGGCTGTTTGACGAAAACAGCCTCTTCTAACTCACCATTCAGAAAGGCGTTTTGAATATCTAGGTGCTGTATGGGCCAATGAGAGGCAACAGCTAGGGAGAGAACAACCCTAATAGTAGTCACCTTCACAACTGGACTGTAAGTATCAAATAGTCAACACCTTGTGTCTGATTAAACCCCTGAGCCACAAGCCTAGCTTTCTGCGCGCAATAGAACCATTAGCATTCCTTTTGTCTTCAAAATCCATTTGACACCGAGAACATTAAGATTAGTGTATATGTACAAGATCCCAAGTCTTGGTGTCTAAAAGAGCTTGATATTCCTTCTGTATAGCCATATTCCATTCAGGAAACTTGCGGCTTGTGAAAAACTAGGTTCCTCAGGTACAAGAGTGGTACTGTTACACCAGGAATGGTACCATCAGTGCGTGTCAAGGTTTATGAATGTTAGCCTTGGCCCTTGTCACCATGGGGTGCAAAGTAGGGTTAGACTGTTATGGAGATAAACTGGTAGAGGAATCAGGGAAGGTTGTGGGGTAGGTGGTGGAGAGACAGTGGGTGACACAGAGGGTGAGGGAGACTGGATAGGTGATGTAGGTGTGGACTGAGGTGTAAGATTTGTGTTTATGATTGTAGCTGGTGGAGAGTAGAGGAATTATAACAGAGGTGAGTGTAGGTTTAGAGGATGAATGAGGAGAGATTGTGGGAGAGGTGTTCTGTGTGGAGGCTATAAGGGAAAGAAGTTTCATCAATATGACATCTCTGTTGACAGACTTTCTTGGTAGAGAGATTGTAGCATTAGGTAACCACAGTGTTTGGAAGAGTACCCCCAGAAAAGATACACTTTTCTGATCGAAAAGCTAGCTTATGAGTATTTTGTGGTCTCAGATTTGGCCAACATGCACTGCCAAACACTCTGAGTATTGAATAGTCAGGAGGTTTGAGAACATTTTTCATAGGGAGTTTTGAAGGACAAGGTCTTTGTGGGAGTTCTGTTTGAGAGGAAAGCAGTTGTTTGAGCAGCATAAGACCAAAACTGAAAAGGTAAACCAGAGTGTGACAGCAGTGTGAGGGTTTTGTCAATAATATACCGATTCCTGATCTCAACCGCACCATTCTGCTGGTGTGAATAGGGACATGAAAATCTGTGGTTAATCCCATGAGAAAACAACATCTTTTAGGGCAATAAAGTCCCCTCCTCCATCAGTCTGTATACTTTTGACAGAAGTATTAAACGATTTGCAACAAGTTTTCAAAAATGTAGAGAATATCAGATGTACATCAGATTTGCAATTCATAGGAATAACCAAATGAATTTAGAATAATCGTCTACAATCAGTAGAAAAATCTGAATCCATCAATAGAAGTGATATAGGCCGGTCCCAAACATCAAGATATCTTTCAAAGGTGAAGTAGAGCAGCTAGAAGAAGTGTAATGTGGTAGGCATGATGTTTGCCAGCACAACAAGCATCACAAATAGTATGAAACGTAGAAGATGTAGAAGGAAGCTGGTAGTCACTCAGGACTTTATTAGTAATAAAGGGGGAAGGGTGTCCAAGTCTGTTATGCCAAATAAAAAAAGAGGTCTTGGTGCCTGAAGAAGTCTGGTGGTATTGGCTTGAGGTATGTGTGGTGGTGGAAAAACATACACTCCATCCTTAACTGGCCCTTGAAGAAGCACTTCTTGGTCATAAGATCCTTCAAGGCAAAACCATTGGCATAAAACTCAAAGTAAACACTATTATCAAGACAGAATTGTCGAATAGATAATAGATGTTTATTTAGAGCAGGAGAGTGATAGATTTGGTTTAATAGGAAAGAGCCAGAGGGATGTGGAATTGAACCTGAACCTTGGTGTGAATGGACAGTCCAGATCCATCTCCTAATGTTTACTGTATCATGACCAGAGTAGTCATTAGCACCAAGATTAAGTCGAGCCAATCATTTGTAAAGTGATGTGTTGCTGCTGTGTCTGCTAGCCAGTTAGAGTGACTATAGTTTCCAGCAGCATTAGCAGAGAAAGTTGTATGAGGAGGCTGTTGCTGATAGGTTTGATTAAACCTGTGATAACAGACAGCAGCAACATGACCTTTCTTTTGACATATTTGACATGTAGGTCGAGTGTCTGGTGCTCCATTCACCAAATAAGATCCACGACCTCCTCCTTTATTGTAAGATCCAGATCTTCCTCTTCCTCCTCTGTTCTGATTATTTTTGTATGATCCACGGCCTTTATTGGAGTTATTGTTCTGTTAGTGTTTCCAGTATAAGATGCCTCTGTAGCATTTATACAAACACTTTCTGTGATATTCTTCTTTGTCTGAGACATAATATCTTCATAGATCAAGAGGAAATTGTAATATTTGTTGAGGTGAACAGACATCTGTTCGAGTGAGAATGTTTGTAACAACAGCATCAAACTCCCTTGGTAAACCTCTTAATATATATGCTTGAAACTCACGATCAGACACCTTATGACCGGTGATAGCAAGATTTGAAAATAGAACTCTAGCTCTGTTAAAATAAGCAGTGATGTCTTCATCCTGCTTTTTAGATAAACTTGCAATCTGTAAATGTAACTGAGCTAGGTGCGCAGCAGTTTGTGCAGAGAATGAGGTATGTAATTCCTCCCATACTGCTGATGAAGTAGTGAGATCTATCACCTGACTTGCGATCTCTTCAAGAGAGATAGAGATAGAATAGAAAGTACTAATTGATCCTGCTGAATCCAGTTATTGTACTCACTATTGAATTCTCCATTAAGTATCTGATCAGGACATGAATAGCTCTTATCCACGTACTTGTAAAGATCGTTTCCCTTAAGAAAAGGTAATAACATACCTTTCCATAGATGAAAGTTTGTCTGATTCAATTTCACTAAATTAGCTGCTGCAGACATAACGATTGATTGCTCTGTGTTCTTATTTTGACTGCAGGTGCTGAAGGAGTGTTCTGTTTAGAGTTTGGTGATAGAGTTTCTCCAGTTGATCCATCGGAGTGAAGATCAGACGCCATGAATTTTGAGTGGAGAAGAGAAGAACGGAAGAAAAGAACGGAAGAGAAATATGAATTAGATCTAGATCTAGGATTTAATTTCCAGGAGAGGGGGTTCTGATACCATGATAAATCGATGAATATGCTTCTGTATTGTATATTGAGTGTGAAACGATTACAATAGCAGACAGTATTTATAAGCATTGTAAGCTAACAATAACAGGCTATAAGCCGATGGGCCTTTTTACAATAGTGGCCAGGGCCTATACTCATATGGCTAACACACTTAAGAACGATGTTGCGCCTTCGTCATTTACACTGCCACGACGCCATAGTCACTTCTTTTTTTTTATTTCCCATCAACACCAACTTCACCCTCTACTGAGAGCTCATGAGCCGTCCCCGCATCACCATTGTTTGTTTTCGACGTGAATGTGTTGAGGAGCTGAAGAGATGAGGGTGGTATGGTTTCAGTTGGTGAGAATTTTAAAAAAATTGGGTGTTAATGAGATAGACTAGATGATAGTGATTTGAGTTGAGGATGTTCATTTTTGCACTCAAATATTTAGTTGACTCATTATCAAAATATGCAGTCAAATTTTTATATTTTACAGTCTCCAATGTAACTAATTTTTAAAAATTTGCGTTACAAAAAAAAAATGTTCTTTTTATAATTTGATAAATCATATTAGGCAAGAATTTTAAAAATTAATTAATAAGTTTCTTGAAAAGAATTTTTTTTTTAAAAAAAAAATTTGTTCTTGTAATAGGAAAAACATTATTAATATATATTAGCTTGTCCATTTTATGGACAACAAATTTAAAGGTCTGCTTTTTACATATGCCAATAGATTCGTAACGAACTCAATTATTTGGTCCGGAAACCGGACTTTTTTTCCCGACATTTTCAAGCGGTCCATAATGGATAGGTTTGTTGTGTGTCCGTAACACCTTTATTTTGTCCTGCTTGCTGATATAGCTATGTCCATTTTCTCTCGCTACTCTGACTATCTAATCCTTGGTAATTGGTTTATTAGTCGCTATCTGCTCTTCTCATTTGTTGTTTCTTGTTTTATTACTTCTAATGGTAGATTCCCCTCTCTACTGGGAGAATTACATACGCGTCTTTTACCAGCAGAGCATGGGAATTGTTGCTTAAATCACAGAAGATGAAATCGATTGGTCCCACTTATGGTCGAATCGGGAAAATTTGATATAAAATAATGTTTTAGTTGTATTATCCATGGGGTGAATTAATAGTGATAGTCCCAGTCATATGCTCCGGTTGCAGGGACGCTATCAAACAGCCCCGTCCGTGTGAGAAGGAAAACAACCGTGGGTGACGAGAATGAAGAAGATGCAGTCCTTATTCGCAGTTAGGAACAACCCGCATTATCTGGTGTGTGTGAAAAAAGACGACGTTGAGAGAGAAGAATGAAGAACTGTGTGAGTGAAGATGAAGATACAGTGAAGAAGGCGCTTTCGTTTTGGTCCTTCTGTCCGTAAAGAAAAAACTGGTTTTGAATCCGCAAAATGGATAGATGCAATGCATTGTAGATATTTAGGCCAACAGTCTACCGATAATTGTACGGGGACGGTCGCACCATATTTGGTGAGGTCACATGCCATGCTGGAAATGAAAATACATATCAACACTTTTTAAGTATTTCAATTAGATCGAAGCAGTGGGATAACCTATATGTATTGATATCCTCAAATCAAAAAACAAACAGTATTTCATTGCAGTGTAACTTTTAAAATATAAGTCTAAATAAAAAAATTGCACCATTGTTTATCTAAATTCAAGCTCTTGAAAATAAGATCAATCATGGATATGTTTTGACAAGTTCAAAAATTTATGTTAGCTACATGTACATATCAACGACATTTATGATTCACCACATACAGTTTAAAATACACCATATAACATTAATAATACACCACAAATAATGATTCAGTATTTGTTTCAAAGTTTATTATCTAATCCACCACTTATTATTAATGAATCTTAATACCAATTTCAATGAATCATCATATCAAATTTAATGAATCATACCCATAATTTTAGTGTATTATCAGTAACTAAAAAATAAAAATTTTAAACAATAATACAACACATAACAATATTTGGTATGTAAGAAAAATACATGATTCACCATATAAAGTTTAAAATACATTACAATACAATAATAATACACTAAAAAATAGTAATGATTTTTTTATCGGTTCCAGAGTTTGTTATTTAATTCACCTCTTATTAGTTAATGAATCATAATATCATATTCAATAATCATCTCTTCATTTTGGTGTATCATCACAAACATATAAAAATAAAATGTTTTACACAATAATACAACACAAAACAATATTTGGTATGTATGAAAAATACATGATTCATCATATAAGGTTTAAAATACACCATAACAACAATATAATACACTATAAAACAATAATGATTTTTTATATCGATTCAAATTTGTAATCTAATTCACCACTTATTAGTTAATAAATTATTATATCAATTTTAATGAATCATAATATCAAAATAAATGAATCATATTATCATTTTGTGTATCATCATACACATGTAAAAATAGTTTTTTTTCGAAGTTATCAAAACATAACAATGACTGGTCTTGTTTTGAAGAGCTTGAATTTAGATGAACAGTGGTATAATTTTTTTTTTCATTTTGGACTATTATATTAAAAGTTGCAATCATTTAAAATTAATATAGTTAAAAAGCAGCTCAGTCAGCAAAACAGTCCAGTCAACACCTGACTGAGACTGCCAAATCAGTGTCCCACTCCTACCTCACGTACGGACCCCGCTGCACAATCGAATTTGCGTTAGGCCAAACGTCCGTAATGGATATATGAAAGTAGACTGAATTCTTGGTCTTACCAGCAGACGAAAAAGAGACAATACCACTTGGCGTCCTTTTTTTAAGGTCATTACAGGACATATGTAAAATGGACAACTGTTTGAAAAGTCTGTTACGGATGGTTCCACTGCCATGTCGCACATATTTTTTAAAAATTTCAATTTTTAAACCCTGATTTAGTTATGTTTGATTTAAAACATTACTAAAACTATTCCTTAGCATAAAATTATATCATAAAAAATGTTATCTTAAACACTTAAAATTGAATTTTGCTTTTTTGGCGACTGCAAGCTCTAAAATATTGACTGGATGTTGGTGACTATGGATTTCAAAATTTTGACTGTATTTATATAAAATGACTGTAAAATCCAAAAAATTGACTGCAAAACCCACCGAGTTTGAGTTAAGTTGGTGCACTATGTACCCGAGTTAATTTTAATGGATATCCGTTAACCCGATCAATCGGATTTAAATAAACGGATGAAAACCCGAAAATACGAATGATGGATCGGTGACGAATGATCAAGTGACGGATCGGATCGAGTGACGGATCGGATCGAGTGACGGATCGGATCGGGTGACGGATGAAGTTTTTTCATCCGTCACCCGATCCGTCATATGTTTATCTCCTGACCCGTCATCTGTTTAAAGTTACACCTTTTTTATTACAAGTAACCAAACAATTTTTATAGAATTTTCTTAAGAAAACTAAATAATGCGTTCCATTTTTGTTGTCTCTCTCATACAACGCAAAATTATGTTTATTTTCTTATTGATATTGGTGGAATAATTGATTACATTAGAAATTTTACCTTTAGCAATACAAAAATAATTTATATATTCATTACTATTATAAAAGTGATTGTTTATGATATGAAAACGATTATCACCCGATCCACCCGCGGATGACGGATAGACGAATGAAGAATAAACGAGTGACGGATGATGAATGATATATCCAGGTGACGGAAACGGGTGATGCTTCACCCGACCTGAACCCGATCCATTGACATCCCTAACTACTACTTCTATGAGCGGGACCTGATGAAATTTCTAGTAGTTAGATTTACAACGTAAATATATAGTACTATTGCTAATAATTAAAATATATTTCAAAATACTGTATTTAGAACAATACAAAAGGAGTTTATTTACAATTTTATAATAATATTGCTATTATCCATAATATATCATAAAAGCGCTAAGATGATTCTCTCTCTCTCTCTCCTCTCACATGTTCCTCCACCCACACCTACCCCAACCAAAAACCCCCCACAACCACCACAACAACCACCTAAAACCCCCCGTTCCCAAACCTAGCCACCTACTACCACTGCTTCTCCACCGCAACCCACATAAAATCCCCATAGCCATCACAACCTAACCTAGAAACCTTCTTACACATATCTCCCAGCCGCGCTCACCCCCCTTCCCCCCACCCCGACCAGAATCACCAGGAACTAACCCTAAACCTTTAGCTCCAACATGAGGAGAGGCGGGAGACATCTTACGCGGAATAGGTTCAGTCAACCAAATAGAGACGGTTACTATCACAAACAGAGATATCACTTCCAAGACGAGGAGCGACACCCAGGAAAGAAGCCAAGATGGAAAGCGAAAGCCAACAGAAGCAAGGGAGAGACTGGGAAATCTCACTACAACAGCCACAGTACATGACAGAAGGCAAGTGCACCGACAAGTAGAGGCGTCGACGCAACACAAGACAGACCTGGGGAGAGGAGGCAGACTACAATATTTGTAGACAATATCCATAAATAGGTAACAAAGTATCAACTTGGGAAGTTAATAGAACACTTCGCTCGATGGTCCAGGTTGTATATTAGCAGGAAACAAAGAAAATCCAGTAACAAGGTCTGTGCCTTCGTCGATGTTAATGACATAAATGACGCTAAGAGAGTGATCGATGGGCTGAAGGGATGGATCATAAACGGAAGTAGAATATGGGCAAGAATGGAATACCAAGGGAATAAGATGAAAAGGGCAGTATCAATGGACCAGGCGGGTACCAAGGTGGGAAAAGAACAACCTTCTCGACACTCAAAGTTCAGGCAAAGTAAACAAGCGAGTTGGGTTCGAAAGGAAAAAGGCCATGCTATGTCAAGACTATCTTTGAGTATCTCGTCAGATAAAGGAATGTAGGACAATCTGAACAAATGTGTAGTCATCACGCTTCAGGAGGAAAAATCGGCAAAACAAGTTATGGAACTCTTCCATCAACGGTGGCCAAATATGACGGGACTATTAGCATTTTCACGGAAGAATTTCCTTGTGGTCTTTAACTCCATCAATGAAGTGGAAGAGGTGTTGAATCAGTCAAATCTGAAAGGTAAAGAAACAGAAGGGATGCAGATAAAGAGATGGGCTGTAGAAAACCAAGTCGAAAAGCGAAGAACATGGATCGTTATCCGGGGGATTCCGTTACATGCGTGGAACAAAACAAATGTACAGAAAATTGCCCAAACAGTGGGAGACGTCATCCAAATCCAAGAGGAAGATCAACTAGTAGAAAATGCAGAGATTCGCATACAAGTTGAAACAAGCACTCTCCAAATGATAAATTGCAAGATTATGGTCTTTGTAGAAGGTCAAAAATACCCTGTCAGTATAGTAGAAGCCAATCAACACCGAGCATGACGGGGGACGGTAGGTAGTGAAAGTATTGTTCAAATCTTGGCAGAAGTTGATAAGAGTGGCCCTAGTCAACAAAATCAATGATGACCAAACCCCACATGGAGACAATCACACAGAGAGTGAAGATGAGTCGCAGGGAAGTATAACTGGATTGGCACCAGCGCGCCAGTTAGGATCCCAAGGAAATTAAATCAGACACAACAGGAGAGAGAGACAGGAATAAAATAGCAACAGACGCATTTATTGTCCCAGACAAATAACTCCAATAATGAGGAACAAGGCTAATCCCGAAAAATGCTGTCTTGGAAAATGGTACTAGTTGTGATAATATTCCCACTAGAGAAGATGAAGAATTGGGCGCATTTCCCGTAAACCTGGGAGACCTGTTCGCGTTAGAAGAGAGAAGGGAAGAGACAGAAAGGGATGGTATAATTATTCCGGAGACCAATCAGGAGATGGAGGGGCATGTATAGCAACAAAACTCCATGCAAAACTTCCAGACGTCTGGCACCAGAGAGAATTTAAAAAACCTAGGAGGAGTGTCGCTACAAAGACAGAGCGATGTATAGGGGGTGACGCCAGCGGGCAGAACTCAGCCGACAAATTCCCAATCCCCAGGTAACAAAGGAATAAGTATTTTCAGAACTCTCCCCCAACCACTCGGGATCGGGTAAGGGCCCCAGCAAGAGACGACAACGGGAAAATTATTAATAATGAAGCAGAAGCGAATGATGTAGTGGATCTAATGAGACAACTGGGATGCCAAATTCCAAACCCAAAATTAACGAAGGCTATATCATCTCCCAACTCCAACCCCCTGCAAGCGGACAGCAACCACCAATGGTGAATATGGGCCTCCAAAATATACGAAGAATGGGGTCCAAGGTTAAACAAAAAAAGATACGTGAAGAGGTAAGGAGGCTAAAAATATCGTTACTAAGCCTAGTGGCGACTCACCATAACAGAATAGCAGCCGAAAAAATTCCAAGCTTTTGGGGAAAGAAGAAGGTGAATTTAGCATGGGAAGAAAGTTCCAAGCCAGGGCCAATCAGGAGGGATTGTAGCTATGTGGGACGAAGAGGAGATGGAAGTCCATCATGCAGAAAGAGAGAAAGATGGCTAGGTCTCGACACCAAAAACCTGGACGGGGTCCAAGTGTTGGGGTAAAAAACCTAACGGCAAGTATACCGGTCGATTATAGCAAGTTTTTCCTAGAAGTGTCCCTCCAGGTTATCGAATCCAAGGGAGGCAGCGTTTTAGTTTAATTGATATTTAAAACAAAAAAATAACTCAAGTAACAGGGGGGTTTTGTTTGTTTGGATTACTAAAGTATAAAACAAGAATGTAAATATGAGCAAAGGTAATAAATGCAAGACAGTGGATAAAATAATAATGTTTTTAGTTTAATAAACAAGGGAAATTCCGGTTTACTAATCCTCCAAATTCTTCGGTTCCTTTCTCAGTGTGTTTACCAAAATTCAGATTAAAATCCTAGATCAGAAATATTCCACGTTCGGTCTCCCGCTCGGTGGAATCTAATTAACAACTAATAAATTTTAACTCTCGTTACAAATTTACTAATTGCTAACAGCTTTAAGAATAATCCAGTTTAATGATCAGTTAATATCCTAGAGGAATTACCATCTCTAGATTAACCGGTACTGTTCCTGTTGTCTATTATCTACCGCAGTTCTCACTTATAAGCAGATAAACTGGTAAAATCAAGTAACTGGCCAAATCACAAGATTTATAAAAATAAATAAGGAACAATACTTTAATCTATTAAAATGGTAAATCACACAGATTCTGAACCTTGAATTTGGATTACATAGCAAACCGAAATTTATAGAAACTACTCAGCCATGGAAATGGAATTACTGCAACAATATGTAAATAACATTAAAGAAGAAAAGAAGAAGAAACTCTGTTTTAAGGCTCTTTGATGGAGTTTCTGTGCACAACCAGCAGTTTCCTCCGCTCATCTCTCAGATAATGGTGAAGTCCCCAGCTGCTTGTGTATTCCAGATTTCTGTAGCTGTGTATGGTGTTTAATGGAAATGGTGATATGAATGATACGTGAGAGTGGAAATGGATGATGGATGGAGGAGTGTATGGATGAGGAATGGAGTGGTGTATGTGAGGAAGGAGATATTATCCGATGGATATTGTGTGTCTTGAATGAGAGGGATTTGAGTTCTATTTATAGAACTCAGTACGTAGCAGTGGTGGACAGGAATGCTGGACTTGTGAGTGGAAAGGTGAATGTTTAAGTGGGTGATGAGCTGAATTTAGGGAAATAATTGGATTAGTGGGAGGATGATTGAAAGTAGCGTGGTCTGGAAAGGGAGTACAGACAATGGAAATATGGGGCGGCGCAGTATAAAAAGAAGAGAATCTCTTCTTTTCAATCGCACGCTACAGACGTCTGTTGCAACCTCTGGTCCGGGACTTAGGATGTGGTTGAAGTCCCGGACCATTTGCTTTGAGATATCTATTTTCACCACACCGTCTGTGTGGTCCGGGACTTAGGCCAAGCATCAAGTCCCGGACCATGCTTGAAATCTGGTCGAGAGAATTGCCTCATTGTGGTCCGGGACTTCACTCCTGCTTCAAGTCCCAGACCATAAACGAATTAAATAAGAGAAATGAGTCACATTGTGGTCCGGGACTTAGCTCCATAATCAAGTCCCGGACCAAGCTTGAATTTAATTCGAGAGTTGAGTTACAATACGGTCCGGGTCTTTGCTCCATAGTTAAGTCCCGGACCAAGCTTGAATTCAGGTCGATGATGAGTATCTTGACTCTATTTAGCTTGTTTGATTTGCTATGTGTTCCAACAATGATAGGAATGTGTTTCTTTGAGATTAAAGCCTGAAAAAGCACACACAAACCATAAAAGAGAACAATTGCAACAAGAAGCATAAAAATGCTCATAAGACAGGAATTTAACAGTAAATGATAACAAATTGGGTCTCGGAAGACCATGCAGAGATAGGTAAATTCTTGACTTATCAACATCCCCACACTTACCTTTGCTTGTCCTCAAGCAATTACTGTAAGCAAATTGTACCAGATTTTCAAAAGCGGGGATTTATCAGGTCAGGAAAATGTACAAGGAAATCTAATGCTGAGAAACAGTCATAAGAAACAATGACTAGTACTGCAAGTTTTCTTAAATAGTGAAGCTAGGGTGTTTGACAAATGCATGAGATTATCATCATAACTATTTAATCCAAACTGTACTCAGGGCTCTACTTTCCATTTGCTTTCCACAATTCATTGGACGACAAGGGGCAAGAAGTAATGTCATATTCCACATTACCTTTCATTGCCACATACTCATAATCAAGGAAGAATGTGCAATAAACTGTTTAGCATGAAAGAACTTTTCCTTCCGATTTTTCTGAGTAAGCATTATTCATTTCATCCCCTCAGACTTTTTCTCCCCATCCTTGTAGCGGTGTTGGGCCTTCTATCCCAGATCAGATGATCTTAGGTAGATGAGTGATGAGGCACTCCAAGGGCTTAATTACCGAATGGGAGAGGCCTGTTCTGGTTCAGAGTAGATTAGAGGAGTACCTTGCCTTTGTCCTTTCCTTCCATTCATTCCAAACTTTCCAAAAGCACCAAGTTTCTTTCAAACAAAATAGTCACACAATGGTCTCACCTTTTCTTTATTGGAGGAAATAGATGCAAATTTTAACCAAAATCGACAATCCAAGCAGTATAACCAAAGTTCTTATGACCGAAATTTCAGATTAAATCTCAAAAATGTTGGCTACTTGTATGTTATTCCCGACTGATGCATCTGACCACAGCTGAAAACCAAGTATGTCGAATTAAAAATTTTTGTGGAGGGTCATCAAAGGTTAGTGAAGGGAGAATAAGTACTGTCAGGAGCCACAGAAAACAAACAATTGGATGTGCAATCCCCTACTACTACTTCCCCACACTTTGAGAATAGCGATGTCCTCATTGCTACTAGAATGTGATTATAGTGCAAAAGAAAGAATAGCACTCCCCTGAATAATCGGTGAAGATGATGTCCCCGCACTTATGAAAAGGACGGGAGACTTAAGGAGGGTTGTGGAATTTCGGCAGAGTCTCCTTTGTTTTCTTTCGATATCGCACACAAAATTTGCAGTCCTGTTTGAATATCACCAAGCAGCAGACAATATATTGCAAGGGAAGCAGTGACATAACCACGAAGTGTAAGTGGCAGGAATACCAAAAAAACAACAACAATCCAAAAGAAAACGAAGGTCACCAGAAGTTGCAACCTAACAAGCTAAAACATTAAAACATCTCAAACGTCAAAGTCAGCAGAAAATCCAAAAGTGCAAAAATAGAAAAGTAGACTGATGTAGGAAGGAACAAAAACCAACTCATGGACTACTGCCGGGCATGCGCCAGGACTCCAACTGTGGATCATCATAACTCAATCGTCATACTCACGAGCGGGCCTCCTGACGAGCCTCGTACTGCAAACCGGGCGTCCTGCCGAGCCTCATAGTCGCTCTGTCGGTCTCCAATGCGGAGATCCGTGCTCCATAATCGTGCAGGCGCGTACTCATCCCCGTCGAAACGAGTGTCCATCTGGGCCATATGGGCAGCAAAACCATCGACCCGTGCAGTGATCATCCCCTGCCAATCAGTAAACTGACGAAACATCTCGTCTTATCCCGGTGTAGGAGCAGTAGGCATCGGAAAGTCTGGGATGTCACCATCAGCGGCAACCGCAGGTGGCTCTGCCTCAGCAGCTGCACCAGGTCCGGGAGCTCGTGCACCCGGCGGCGGCGGCGCTTCACCCACTGATCATCAATCTTCTCCCACTGATAAAGCGCATCATCGTCATGTCTATGGGAGAGCGGGGGTACTGGGGCTGCTCTTCTGAACAATCCACTCCAGCGGCATCAAAGAAGGACTGCAGTAGGTGTGGGAAGGGAAGAGAGTTGCTACTGTCCACGTCAATTATTCGGAGCATGGAGTGAAAGATGATGCCATGCAAGGCAATGGGGAACGCTACCCGGGCAAGCTCGTCATCCAGGAGATAGTTCAATACATAGCAGTCAATGGCATTCAGGTCCGCACACTCCCGGGGTCGGACATTAGACATGATAATCCCCAAGATCAGACGCTCAAGTGGGGTGGGTAGTTTATCTCCGGTAACCACCTGCTTATCCCGGTGGTTACGCCTCTGGCGGTTTTGAACCGTAGGATCATTCACAATCAAATTTATATAATGTTCCCTAGCCTGTCTCTCACGGAGTTCCTGATTTTCCCGTTCCTCTTGAGTCGGGACCCTAGCCCGAATAGGAATATGTAGAGCATGTCGAATACAGGTGTAGTCGATAAGAATATCCTTCCCCTTAACCCGTGACTTAATTTCCTTACCATCCTCACACACCGTAGCATTAGCATAGAATAATTTAACCAGTCGCGGGTAATGTTTACCACCGCGGTTTCAGCAGACAAACCCAACCCCTGTTGCTAAATATCCGCTCCAAATCGAATTCAGATATTAAAGTGGGACATACTGACCTCTCAGGAATTATTTTTCGCTCCTTAGCTTGGAACCAATCCCAAGTAGCGTCAGTGATGAATTCGGAGCGGTCCGTCTCGCGTACCTGGAGTGGGGGAGCGTCGGAAGATGATGATGCTCCGGCGGTGGTGCGTCGTGCTCTTTTGGGTGCCATATGAAGTTTCGATTCTGGACTGGTTATGAAGGTTGCGTTTGGTTGAGTGGCGATGTGGTGGGTTGGGTTTGTCGTGGTGGTGCGCAGGGGGTTTGAGAATTTCTCGTGTGTGATGTGTTTCTCTTTTGTGACTCGAACTGCTTGCTACGGTGCTGGTGTTGGACTCGACAGAGGGAGTGGATGTGGTGCGCGGGTTCAATTCGGAGCAGGCGCTGGGTGTGGGCTGGCGTGTTCGAGGGTGAAGGAGAGGCGGATGTCGAAAGCGAGAGAGGGAGTGGCGGTTGTGGTTTGTGTTTGCGATGTCGGGTTGGTGGTGGCGATGAGAATGGCGAGAGCGAGAGAGGGCGAGGGAGTGTGTGCGACTGGAGGGGGCGAAATGGTGGTGTTGGTGCAGTGATTGGCGAATTTCGGGGGCGAAATGGTGGTGTTGGTGCGGTGATTGGCGAATTTCGGAAGCGAGTGAGGGAGTTAGGGTTTCAGAGTTTAGAATCGGGGAAGACGGAGGTTGAAGACGGGTAAATTTTTTTTAACAGCTTTAGATGGTCCGGGACCTAGGGTATGGTTCAAGTCCCGGACCATGGCATAAATCGGGCCGAGATTTTTCTTCACATATGGTCCGGGACTTAGGCTGTGGTTGAAGTCCCGGACCACCCCATTTTTTTTTTTTGATCTAAAACGACATCTTATTCATTAGTTCTCAGGATGAGAACTATCCTGAGATAACCAAATAGTACAGCAGTCAGGGGGGAGCACATACTGCACATACCCTCTATTACAATTCAACCCAAATTTAGCAAGACTATCAGCAGCCTTATTACAACTCCTATTGATTTTACAAATGGAAACCGTATCAAACCAATCAAGTAAGCTAAGGCATCCTCTAATTAAGCTTTTTAAGGGGGAATTCCCATCCCCCCTCTGTAAAACCAAGTCTACAGCTAGCTGGGAATCAGATTCAACAATTATGTTCTTGTG
This sequence comes from Limonium bicolor, assembly GCA_023374045.1. Taxonomy (NCBI): domain Eukaryota; kingdom Viridiplantae; phylum Streptophyta; class Magnoliopsida; order Caryophyllales; family Plumbaginaceae; genus Limonium; species Limonium bicolor. Next base: position 77,371,471 of record CM041783.1, read on the forward strand.
GTTGAGTTCCTTTGCAGTTTTAATCCCATCATATAGTGCCCAAACCTCAGCCTCCAAGATTCCAGTCTGACCCATGAAGTGGGTGAAGCCACCCTTCCAATATCCTCTTGTAATCACGGGCGCATCCACCAGCAGCTGCCACTCCTTCAAGACTCAAGGCAGCATCCACGTTAACTTTCAGAGTTCCATCAGGAGGAGGTGTCCAACCAGTCTGGTAGTCCCGCAATAGTTGTTTCTCCAACCAATCTCTCTGAGATTTGTCTATGAGGTAGCGCTGAAAATTACCATGAAGCAAGTTTAGAGGTAAATCCGATACATTTAAATTATTATGGAATTTAAGGTTTCTCTCCATTTCTAGAGAGTAAAACAAGTCACAGCAAAAATGCTAGCCCATGTCGCATTGAATTCATCCACCCAGGCAGCACACCTGAGATTATAGAGTAGCCAATCCTGCAGATTCAGAGAAAAAAATTGACTAGACATGCTGTTACCATTCAGTAATACATTCTAGACCTTTACGCTAACCTTGCAATCCCTAATCACATGAGACGTATTTTCAAACCTCTCCACAATTATCACATGAGTTAGACTGAAATACTTTCCGGTTAAAAAGGAGGTCTTTGGCTTTCAACCCCTGATGAATCACTAACCAGATAAAAGTTTTAATTTTCTCAACAACATGCAGTTTCCAAACATGCTTCCAAATGGGATTTTTCCTACCCTTATTTCTAATCATCTCATATGCAGAAGAGACTGTAAACTGACCAGTTTTTGCATCAGGCCAAATTACTGATCTTCCAGTTCAGGATCAAAGATTCCTTTACTTGACAGAGTATCCAAGATACTGTTTGGAAGTTGACTATTAATACTATCCCATTTCTATCCTTCATTCTCATACCAATAGCTTGTCACCACTCTGTTTTCCTCAATACTCCCAGGGTGCTTGGCAAAATTTAGGAGAGGCTCCTCCACCAACCAACTATCTAGCCAGAATTTATGTTTTCACACCATTGCCCAGCTTCCATTAGCCCCTTTATCAATAATCTCACTGGATTCCACAATGTTTTTCCAAGTACTAGATGCATTTCTAGTATTCAGATTTTTATACTTACTCTTTAAGACTGAAATACCCCTAAATTAATTTAAATTAATTTAGGGGATTTCTTTTATAAAAATTAAATTATGATATGGAATAATGAATATTAATTATTATATGGAGTTGTGAAATTTATTTAGGGGTTTTCTCCTATTTAACCCTAATTATTATACATTATTATATAGTATTATGAATTTAATAATAAGATTTATAAGTCAATAATCTTGGGAAAATTATTAAACACTCCAAAAAATATTATAAAGATTTTAGGAAGTGTTGGAACATTGTTTTGAAACATAAAAGTCAATATAAAATTCTAGAAACCTTAAAGCTTATTAAGCCTTGCTAGAGTTGACTTTTTGAGAATGGTCAAACCAGGCCATGAAACCTATACCAATAATAGGTTATGAAAAACCATGAAGATCGATAAAAAGAACGTCAAAACGGATCATCCTAGCCAAAGTTATGCTAGATTGAAGTTTTGAATCAAAATTTTAAGAGATGCCACGTGTCACTCTGTAATGGGTCGCCCACACTTAGCCGATTTCTTCCCTGATTTTCGGAACCGATTTCCCTTACTTTGCCCTAACTTTAGACGGCTATAACTTTTACATCTCTCAATATGTTTCTATGCCGTCTTCACCATTCTCTTCTCCTACAATTCCTCTTTCCAACCATTACTCATACAAACCCTAAATCCTTCTGAGTCAACCGGAAAATCGAGCCAAAGTAGCCACCTTGCGAAACTGTTTCCAGAATTCCAGAATTCTCTTCGTTTTCAGGTAACTTGCGTCGATCATAACTTCTTCGTTAATCACCAAAATTCGATTTCTTTAGCTCGTTGTAAAGATCTCTAATCCCTCTACAATTTTCGTGTTTATGCCCAAGTCCAATTCGTAACCAGTTGGGAGATATATATGCCTAAAGTTTCGGTCTCGCCAGCACATAAAATAATACCGAAACAGAGAGGTAAACTCGTGTTTTGCGACTTCGATTTATTTCTGTGTCATGCGAGTTAGGATTAGTGCTTGCTATCATTGTGTAGATCTATGTTTCTTCTTTCTAATGAGCCCAAGAACATGGCCTAACTCGATCTAGAACGTATTCTATTGACCTCCAAAGTTCGCTACTCGAACAGTTTGAAGTCGGAACCTTTCCAGAAAAAAAAAACGATTTTGAATCACTTCAATCATGCAATTCCGGTGAGTTTTATTCTAATCCTTCCGATGATGCTAATCGTCCTTGCGTTTTTGACCTAACCCACTAATCAATTTATCCTATTATGCATTATACTGAGAGTAATTTGCAAATCAAATTCGAAAACCCATGAACCCTAGTTTGTTCGAACCCAGAATCGGTTTCTCGAATTCGTGCATCATAGGTCGTATAATTGGTACCATTAGAACCGGAATCGAATTTCGAATCCAATGAAACAAAAATCAATCGATTTGGTTCTGTGAGTTGAGAGAAATCGTCGAATTAGTACTCGACATTCATTAGCCTTTCGCTGAAGAACTCGGCGGATCTGGACCGTCCGATCGTGGTTAGGAGATACGGACGGCCAGGATTATAACATAGGTATATTAAGTAATATAATTCCAGAAATAAACCCTAACTTGTTGGATCTTGTTAATGGCCTTCCCGAATGTATTTTGACACGAAATTTTAACCATAGCTTCCTTGAAAAATCTAGTTTATTTTGATGTATATTAATATGGGTTTTGAGTTTTTTAAGCGTAAGTTATAATTTTTATAAGTTATGTGTATTATGGAATTATTTGGATAATTTAAAAAGATATTATGATGAAATAAAAATTTGATAATATGTATAAAATGTTATAGTTACTATATATTCCATTTGGGAATTTTTGGACAGGGGTAAAAGGGTTTAAAAATTATTTTATAGAATTTTCATAAGAATAACTTATAATATATGGTTTTTAATGTAACAAAAATTAAAGTATGGTTTGTTAATAAAATTTTTAGGCTGGGAAAATAATAAAACCTAAATTAACATTTAATAACAGTATGTTTATAAATATTTTGGTTATTCACTTTTAGTTTTAGTAAAAACTATATATATATATATATATTTTATATTATAGAAATAGAATATAAACTTATGTTAAATCAAGGAATTAAATTAATCTACGTTTATATTAATTATAAATATAGAAGTTAATATACTTAATTGAAACTAAGGAAAATACTTTATTTTATTAACCATATTTTGGATGTAGGTGTGTGTAAAAGTTAATATAAATAATTAAATACAATAAACTACATAAATAATGTTTTGTACAAATCCTAGTATATATAAATATATACACAGTAAACATAGTAAAATTGAATACCTTATAGGAAATATAATACGAAAGAATTAATAAGTTAAACTAACCTCTACATAATACTAATAGGAGAATATTATATGAGGTGGTATTAAATTATAGTTATGTATTAGGCTTAAAGAGTTACCTTTGAATTTCCAAGTGTAACACCCCTACAACGCCCCTATCACTACTGAAATCGCAGCGGAAAACCAATCAACAATAATTTAACGCTTCGGTGTTACAAACGCCGTTAACCACCCACGTGGTTAACTAGGCAGAATGAATACAAGTGTATCGGTCTGATGATCAGACTCCCGAGCATAGATCCTAACATCCACATATATATATATATAGCCAACAATACCGAGTATTTAATTTACATCACACTACCAACCGTAAACTCCACCACTGTTTAACAAACGGCACCAGAATGTAATGCCTCGGGAGCACAGGCGCATCCCGGGCTCAACAACCAAAACACCAAAAGTACATCATCGACCTAGGACCTAGAGCCACTCTGCTTCTTCGATCCTCATCCTGCAGTAAAATATGGAGCCCCCGAAGGGGTCAGCAACCTTTGCTGGTATGGTTAACGCGCAGCCCATCGGCTACCGGGATACGCGCAACCAATTGTCATGATAACATGGCATTCATTTTAAAACATCCACATATATATATACCATAGCATAGCAAGGGAAATTGCATAGCACAACAACAATACATAACACCATGAAATCGGTTTCACACAAGGAACCTTCCACCATAGTTAGTATACATAGTGAGCCTAGAGATTATTGCCAATCTCATGTTAAGCTCGTTACCAACCTCGTTACCGTCCAGTTATATCGAACGTTAACTTATACCCAAGGTGTGTCGGATATAGTAATCCCAAGCACACCGAAATAACATTCGTATGCCCCTGTGGCCCGACGTGAGTCAGTAACTAGCTTGGATAGCTAAGGGAAGGTAGAAACCAAATTGGAACACAAACCTATACATACACCGCCAAGAGAGCCGAACCGGATATGACATCGACTCCCGTCCTCACACGCGTGGCCGGAACATGACCGGACTCCTCACTCCCCCGGTTAGCACTTGTTAGTGATCACACAATATTGTTAAGTCACACACAAGCAAGTGTTTAGGTCTCGTTAGACACACCAAGGGAAGGGAGTCACAATAATACAACATGATAATATATAACAACCGTAAACTCTTTTCATGCTTTAATCTTTTAAGGTCGTAACACACAGAAAAGCAAACAACACCCAAGCCGGTGTAAACCGGTAGACAACAGACTGCAAGAAAACCATACCTCGGTCCTTGCCTCGTTTCGTTCCCACCTTGAGAGAATCCTAAACACATTAGTAACGTCGGTTAATTATTTATTTAACTTCAAAATTACTAAGTATTTAACATGATTGTATGACATGTTTTAATGTCTAACCTACCCTAGGTTACCTTCATCATACACCCTAGGGTTAACTACATAAGTCACATTCTTTTCTGTTTTTTTTTTTACAAGTTTAGGTCCGACCGACCTTACCGACCGACCTTGTACAAGGTCGGTCCATTCCAGAACATATTCCCGTCAAAATTTTCTACTCCGACCGACCTTGCAAGTTCGGTCGCATGGTCGGTCCATTCCAGAGAGTTTCTTCCCTTTGAAAATTTAGCCCGACCGAACTTGCCAAGTCCGGTCCTATGTTCGGTCGATTCCAGTAACTCAATCCGTACACAAAAAACAAGCCCGACCGACCTTGCAAGTCCGGTCCCCAAGGTCGGTCCATTCCAGAGGCTAATTCTCGCAGGGTAAACTGGGCTCGACCGACCTTGCAAGTTCGGTCGCAAGTTCGGTCTGGCCCAGACCCTTGTTTTCCTTTTTACATTTAACTCCAAACTTCACCCCATATAACCTAGTACCCCCTAACCTCATTTGGGCACTTCAAACACACCTTAAGACATCCTTAAACATTCATAAAACTCATTTTCTAATTCCTTAAGCCTTCACTTATATCTTCACAAAATTCCTAACACTTACAATGTTTTCTCCTAGTCTCCAAGTGGTGTTTCATACCTAAGATATCTACTATCTCAAAATACTTCTCTTCATTTTAACATCATCTTTCAAGCATCATTCTTACCATTAACTCCTTATGTCTTTTCTTGAAATCCTTTTTCAAGTTCACACTTTCTCCTTATTTTACCAAAGTTTGCCTAAGTCTTTACCTAAGTCCAAAATGACTTTGGTACATACTAAAACCTCAAGCTCATGCCTAAGTCCTTGTTACACTCTAGAACACTTAAGACATTATATCTTCTCTTGTAAAACACCTAGTCATTTCCTAACACCTCTAATTTCACCAAACCTTATGTAAACACTTAGAACTTCTTGCTTCTTACCTAAATTTTGACATGGATTCCCCTAGAACATTACTAAGCCTAAACACTTTGTTTTCTCTATTAAACACACAAGAACACCTAGAATCACCAAGAACACTCTCATACACAACTTCACCAAATTCACACTACATCACAATATAGTGCATAATTTAAATTGCATGGCACTTAGGCCCTTAAAATGCATGGCTCTTAGGCCCTTAAAATGCATAACTCTTAAACACTGAATTTTCACAATATATTTGCCTTTGACCTGCAAATACACTCAACACACATATGCCTTTTACTAGTCTCTTGAGAACACTTTACTAAGTCATTCATCGTTTGCTCTTTAGGTAGTTTTAATAAGCATTATAAGCTCATTTCTCCTAAGGCATTAAACAACATTAGGTTAGTAGATTTACCTCTTTTCCAAACAACTTCTTTCTTGTTTCCTTATAAAAACCGGTAAGGTATTTGATTCCTTGTCAAGTTCTAAACAATATACAAACATTATAATGAGTATTCAAGCTATAAGCTTCATCTCATTGTAAACCCTACTTTTACATTGTTTCAAAAACATTAATGTAGTTGTTTTACCTTGGTCTTTGAAGAGAGTTTGGATATCTATGAAGAGAGGACTCCACCTAGTCCTTGAAAGGTTGGAATGAAGCTAAAACAAAGCCACATAAAGAGCACCTTCAATGGGTATTTTCGGTCACCACAAAAACATGAAGGAAATGTAGTTTTTATTTGAGATTCCTTACCTAGAAGCAAAGGAGAGTAATAATATGTAGAAATACAAGCTCAAGCTCCTTCAATGGTGGAACTCCTTGGCACCAAAATGGGGCTCTTGAAGTTTTGAGAAGATAGGAATGGAGAGCTTGATGAGAGGAAGAGATTGGTGGTGTTTGTTTTTGATTTGGACAAGTGAGCTAGATTTTACAAGAGGTCAAAGATGGAGATGGTGGTGTGTACTATTGCAAACCGTGAGAGAATGAAGAAGAGAGGTTGAAGATGGTGTTTGGAACCGTGGGAAATGAAGGAGAATGAGAGAATGAAGATAGAACTTACTTTTAGGAGATATTTATGCTTATAAAGTAAAAAGGTAACTTACTTAGTTTTCTTTATTTACTTATCATATTAATTTGAGAGTGGTGAGTCACCACACTTAGAAACCGGCCCCCTATAATATAATGAGGGTATTTTTGTCTTTGTTTGTCAATTTAATTATTATGACAACATATGTTACAAACTAGCTTATAAAAATCACTATTCACCAAAACAAGGCACTTAGAAGTGAAATTTTTGATTTCCTATTAATATAGCCACCCAAATGTGATACTATATAGTACACATATATATTTAAGAGTAATGATGGACATTTAGCCACTCAAAACTCATTTACAAGACAATTTTTCAAAAATGTGCTTTAAGACTCCTTAAAGCACATTTTGTATTTAAACTTGTTTTCAAGCTTGGTTTTCTTTAGTAATTGATTTAATCTGCTCATTAGTATATAAATGATGAGGTCTTGGTAAGTTCATTAGGTCTTAACCAAGCTTATCCCAAGCTTAGAGCACATTTTGGCTCTTATTGACTTAAAAGCACATTTTGTGTTTTCTTTTGTTTAAATTTGTTTACTAATGTTTCTAAGACTCTTTTTAGTCTTTATATACCACATTTAGGTGTTTAAACAATATACTAAGGTTTGGGGTATTTCACCAAGGTTTATATATAAACCATATTAAAATACATGTATAGTATTATTTGTCAATGATCAGAATGTAATCTAAAATTGGGATTAAGTAATTAATAAGTTGGAACTTAAGAAAAATTGTGATTACATAAATGTTGCTCAAATAGATCTTATTCTATAATTAATGATAAACAAATGTAATACGTTTACATCTAACTATTCTTAATATATAAACCATAATAAAATAAGTAAAATACTTTTACATCTAAATGTGAGGTGGATTAGTAAGTCTAGATTTAATCATTTCTTAACATTTATGGTATTGAAATATAACTTAATGTTTTAAGATAGAATCATTAAAAGGATTATGATATAAAACTATATTAAACTATGATTTGGAAATTTATCTAAATAATAATCCTTAAGTTTCTTGGCATTAGATAAGCCATATGAAATACATTTATAACATTTATTACCAATACTTAGGATGTGAGTTTACAATTAAGTGAGGTATTAGTAGTTAGAATTTACAGAAGGTTTATAAATAGGAATTTGATACTTAAAACCTTTGAACCTTTTATTAGATAAAACTAAGTTACATCAGATATTATATTGATATACTCTACGGTAATGGGAATTTATGATAGGTTATTTGAATATAAAATATGAGAATTTTCATGTAATTAACAATTTCGCTTATGAACCAGAATTTGATTCTTTGATAAATTCTACTTTATGTAGATATATTGCCCATCCTAAATACAATAAAGGAAATTAATTTATTATGTTATTTCTTTGAAACCTTAGGTTTTGTACAGCAGTTTAAAACGTATTTAAGGTTTAAGTTTATTGAAGTTTAGTACAAAAGGATTGTACATAGTCTATAGAGAGAATGTGTGTTAAATTAAACAGTTAGGGGATTAAAGGTAAGTAAAGATACATAAAAGGTTATATTTAAACACCTTGTTATATAGGTAATAATTAAGCAAATAATGTACCGTGTGAATATTAAATGTAAGGGTTCGATAAGTCTAAGTTAACTATAATATAGTTGTTTCAAGATGAAGAGTAATTTAACATCTTATGACAAAATTATTAGGTGGTTGTAATAAAAAGTCATTCTGAACTAAGGTTATGATAATTGAGTTTAGTGGCTCAACTAAGTTATAATAAAATGTGTCTACAACACTATGGTTCCAATAAACAAGATGTAGCTCTTAATTAAGTTAAGGGGAAACTTAATCATGTTGGTTTACTTGGTAATATTGGTAAAGTACATAATCACTACATTGTGAATTAATAGTAGTATATTCTAAGATAAACCTATTATAGGTCATAAGACGATGTTTATTCTAAAGTAAGAGTAAAAGTATTGAGCTTAAGAATTGTTATTGAAATTCTAAGATTTGATTGAATAACGTATAATGCACTTATGTTATTAAGGTCTTTAATGTGAGAATTATGGTTAAGTATGGGTAAAGTGGATAAGGGTGGAACAATTAACAAGTGTTAATAAAATACATTCCTTGATCCTACAACCTTGAGTTATACAACATTCTAAGACAAGTCAAAGGCTATACATAACATTTAAGTGAGGGCTTAAAAGACAATTGAGACTTAGAAATAAGAGTGAGGAGTTTATTTTAACTTAACTTGGGCTACCAGTGATTGATGATAGACTACCTTTAATATTCTTCAGAGTACTGTTGATTGTTTGCGCAAGTTGATTAGAACTGCTACAGCGTTACCCAGGTACGATTTCTCGTACTCAGCTTGTTGTTGTTTTGGACTCTATGGAATGTTTGTACGATTTCTCGTACTCCGATCTTTTTGCTGATTGACTTGTGGAATGTTTTGGAAAACGCTAACTGACTTAAAGAGGAATTTTAAAAAGGAATTGGTTGTGTGACTAACTCAGCTTGTGTGACTAACTGAGCCTTGGATGTGGAACTCATTTGGGTATTGGTTTCTTCTATTTGGTGTCCCGTTAAACATTGACTGCTTAGGGTTTACGCTTCTGCACTCTGTAGGACTGAGTGTTTTGGTATTGCTCTGGTGCAGTTAATGATCTAGTGGGGTAACTGGGAATATAGGAAAGTATCTGGCATTGGTAAATTCTTCCTTTGGACTATGGGTATTGTTTCATCCATGAGTCGAGTTTGATCAGCCTAATTGGGAATGGATTCTTTCTATTGGGTATTAATTGTTGAGGGTTTACGCCTCTGCACTCTGTAGGACTGAGTGTTTTGGTATTGCTCTTGTGCAGTTAATAATCTAATGGGAATATGGGAAATGTTAATCTGGGTACTGGGTATGGATTATTTATATTAAGTGGTGCACACACTTTTCACCGATGACCGAGAACGGGTCGGTGGCAGCGGAGGTCTGCTATACCTCGTCCATCTGGACAAATGACAGCGGAGGTCTGTTTACCTCGTCCTTGTGACAACTGACAGCGGAGGTGTGTTTACCTCGTCCTTGTGACAACTGACTGGCGGTGGGGGCCATCTCTCCCAATTGGTTTATTCCACTCTTGAGCATATTTTGTCTATGGGAATCATCTTCTGAAATGGTGGAGACATAAACTGTCTACCACGGGTTATGGATATTAATGTCACTCCTAGTCCTTTGTGACTACTTAAGTCTTTCTCTTCTTAACCAGAATTGGTTCTAACATCAACAATGGATGCTTACTAACTATGTGGTGTGACTACTTAAGTGGATGACTTGGTTTGGAAGTTCTCTATCTCTATCTTTGTCTTGTTTTCTTTTCTCTTTAACTTGATTGTTTGAAAATGCTTTATCTCTGTTTTACTTTTAAGAGTTTTTTTTCATGTTACTGTTTATTTTGAAGAGTTATATTTTATAAGTTTATTTTTGGAGAATTGTACCAGTTCCATTCCAGGGAACTGACCCGCCCCTTTCGGGGTGGGCTGCTTGGTTTCATCTTGCAGGTACGAATTGATTTACAGGTGGCCACGAAGAGAATGAGCGTTTGGGATGGGACTAGGTTTTGTGGAGAGTTAATGTGTTTAATTTCTACTATGTTTGTGTTAAGTTTTTCTCGAGTTCAGACCGTAGCTTTTGTAGATTGTAAGTTGTAATTGGTGAGGTTTGGTGCCGGGTGTTTGGAACCCGATGGTCTGTAATCGCCTTAGAGTTTTATTTCTGCTGTATTTATGGTTAATAGGGGCGTTACAGAAAATGGTATCAGAGCGTAGTTACGCTCTGAACCTGAGAAAACAAGCCGAGTGAAATACTTAGATTATAGGTGCACTTAAAAAACTGGGGAACTGGGGTAGAATTGGGAAGTGAGGACTCTAGTAAGGCACGACTCCTAACCCTTTTTGGAATTGCGAACGATTCCTTTACACACTTTTCTTTTGTGAATGTCTGTTGAGTGTGATGTGTCGTTATGCTGTTCCAACAATAAACTACAATATATATATATATATATATAAGTTTGGAACATCCTATATTAAGTACGATAAGATTTTGGTTGATATAAACCAAATATTAAGCTATTTTTCAAAAGCATACTCATGGAGAATACATTGCTAAAAATGCAATCCTTTAAAAGCTAGTGCACAAATTCCTAGAATTTTAAAGAATACTTTGGTTGAAAACAGTATACAAATAGAACTTTACATAACTGAATTATTATTGATATTATGTGAAAGTACTTCAACTCCTTTAAAGTTTGAAAATAAATCTCAAGAATTACTTGGTACAAATTGTTGCCTAAAGGTAATGTTTGGATAAATCTTAAGTCTAGAAAATTGCTAAGTTAACCAATACTAGTAGCATACACCTGAACCATAAACCACACTAAAACTCTATGCTAACTTTAGAAAGAAAACACCTAAACCTAACACCCTACGGGAAGTGCCTGGTGCGACGAACTTCTAGGCTGAAAGTAGTGGGGGTGCACACCCACTTCTAGAAGTTTAGGGGCTAGACAAGCCTTGTCATCTAACCGTATATAATCTTCTACGCAGGTGATGGATGGATTGTTGAACTTGAGGGGAAGTGGTGGTAAGACGTTACCATCATGAAATCTTGAGCTAGGCATATTTCATTGCTAACCACAATGAACAAATCAATATTTGTATCTTAAGATCCGGTATTAAAACTCATAAATGTAAAGGGTTTATTGAGTTAAATCTTTGGTGAAAAGTACCTATATATGGAGGAAGGGGATTAAGTTTGGGTACTCCAAGATACAACATCTACCCCTGGTTTGATATAAAAAAAATCAATAAAAGAAGTTACTTAAAGATTGAGTGAAGAGAAGAGTAATACTAAACTAAGTATCATTGATCCTTAAATACTTGAGTATTGAGCATCTTAAAAAAAAAATTGAGAGTTACTTAAAGATTGAAAATCCTCATGTTTACTTGGAAGTTTAACATTATACATGTATAAAATTTTAAAAGACACACTAAGAGTGATATTTACCAAAAGCCACCATTGTCTAAGAGAGTACTAAGATTTAATAATCAGAAGAATACTTACATAGAACAAACCTTAAGGAAAATAATTATCAAGAGTGAGTGCGTTTTCATTAGACTAATTCATTTGACTTAAAATTTTATATAGAGTCCCTACCTAAAAAAAAATATATATAAATTTTAAGATAAAGGAATCAGATTTTGGAGCTATATTATAGATAATAAGAACTTCCTAAAACTCTGCCTTGTGTGAAATTAGGTAAATATATAATAAGTAAATTTTATGAAATAAATACCTAATGGTTCGTCTAGAATACTATAGTTAATTATAAAAACAATTGGAACTTGAAAGTCACATAGAAAATATTTATCTTATAGAGTTTTAACAATATGGTTGACTAATAAACCTTTGAAGATAATTTTGGAAGATTATTGAGGATTATTAAATGATCGGGAATATTATGTTAAACTACTCAAGTACGTTACACCTGGTTTATAGCGGTGTTAATATAATTGATATGACAAATGATCATATATGGACATATAAATTCGTATCAGTCATTAAACGAATGGATAATAATCATAAGATAAAATTTATAATCACCAAGGAAATACAAATACATAACAATCAAGAGATACAGATATATGTAACGATCATAGATAAAATCAACGGTGCAGTAAAATTTACAACAAAGCTGGTTAATAAGGTGTTGAATTCTTTGATTGTGCCGTTAGTAGCGGTACGAGGGCGTACCTTAGCTCTTTTAAGGGGGATATGCTGGCATACTCCTCCTTCGTTATCTCATCCGGATTATGCCTCGTTGCATTGTTAGTAATGAGAGGTGTATGTATGTACGTAGTTTTACGTTGTGGCACAGTACTTTGTCACGTTTGTGTTGTGTTTTGCTTCAGTTTATACTTTGATTCACGTTGTTATGGTTTCGGTACTTTGATTTCGGTACCCTTGAGTGGAATGTTGAAATGGAGATAAAGGATTGGAATGGTATGGAATATCATTGAAGTTATTATTGTCTCAGCACACCCGAAGCGGTGTGAGTGCCTATTAGTTGATTGTTAAACTTCGAGGCGAAGTTTCTTTTAAGGGGGATATGCTGAAATACCCCTAAATTAATTTAAATTAATTTAGGGGATTTCTTTTATTAAAAATTAAATTATGATATGGAATAATGAATATTAAATTATTATATGGAGTTGTGAATTTATTATTTAGGGTTTTCTCCTATTTAACCCTAATTATTATACATTATTATATAGTATTATGAATTTAATAATAAGATTTATAAGTCAATAAATCTTGGGAAAATTATTAAACACTCCAAAAAATATTATAAAAATTTTAGGAAGTGTTGGAACATTGTTTTGAAACATAAAAGTCAATATAAAATTCTAGAAACCTTAAAGCTTATTAAGCCTTGCTAGAGTTGACTTTTTGAGAATGGTCAAACCAGGCCATGAAACCTATACCAATAAATAGGTTATGAAAAACCATGAAGATCGATAAAAAGAACGTCAAAAACGGATCATCCTAGCCAAAGTTATGCTAGATTGAAGTTTTGAATCAAAATTTAAGAGATGCCTGTCCGGATCGTGTCCGGATCCGGACGTGACACAGAGTTTTAGATCTGAAACGCGAACTCTCGGATCTGAAATTTTAGTCATGTCCGGCTTGCGTCCGGCCCAATCAGATCCGGACAAGAGATGTCCGGCTTTGTGTCCGGCCAAACTGATCCGGACAAGACCAATTTTGGTCTCTTCTCCTGATTTGTTCCCCGTTTGTGTGTTGTAATCCTTATGATGTATAATCTTTATTTCCTGGGTTTTTCCTGCATTTAACATATATAACACATCAATTCTTATCGAAACATCAATCTTAGGAAAAACACATAATAAGTGGGAAATATTGCCTGAATTGTTACAAATTATAAGGTATTTAAACCCTAAAAAGCCTATATGTTTCACACTTATCAACTTCCTCACACTTAAGCTTTTGCTTGTCCTCAAGCAAAATAAGAATAAGAATATCTCTAAAACCTTCAAATAATCTCAAATTTGAAACAAGTGCAGGGCGAAATCAAACCAAGTGATAAATGAAAGAATAATCTCGCTCTCTGAGGTAGGTTTTCACAAACAGTGAAGCAGGAACAATTTTTGTAAAAGCATAGAGAAACTAGATTGTAGAAAACAAGTTAACTTAGCTTGGGACTTTCCACCATTTTCATTCCTCTAACCTTTGGATGACAAGGGGTGTGAAGTAATGCCTTATTCCGCAATACCTTTCAACACCACGTACTCGTGATCAAAAACAAAAATTAAACTGCAATGAATTTTTCTTTCACATGCAAAAACATTCTTCTTCCAAGAATTATATACAAAACAAACGAAATATTGTGAATTGTAGAGTTATTCCGTAACCCAGACTTTTCTCTCTATCCATGTAACGGTGTTGGGCCAACTATCCCAGATCACGAGACCTTAGGTAGATAGGTGATAAGGCACCCTTAAGACTTAATAACCGGATAGACGAGGCCTGCTTTTGTTAGGAAAAATTTTGATCAGTGGAGTACCTTGCCTTATCCTTTACATTCCAAACATTCACTTTATTCCCAAAATCCCAAGCTAAAATAATCTAGTTTCCACAACTAGGCAATCTACCAGATTTTTAGTGAAAAGAGAGTATTTTAAATTAAACTATTTTTATACAAACCTCATCAAGCAAAAAGATTCCTACGGTTTTCACTTTGGTTTAACATCACTCAGTGTGCACAGGCATTAGAGAAGCAAAAAGCAAGTGTGGCAATAAAGAACAATTAGCATGTTTTCAGGGAAAGGTCTCTCCTTCCTCACACTTAAGATGAGCAATGTCCTCATTGGTCAAAGAAGAAAAATAGAGAAAAGAGCTTTCAAAACATGCTATACTCATAATAGATGCATATGCCATAATTACCCTCAACGCAACAAATGTGGAACATCAAATAAGGGAAAGTAAGAACTGAGACTCCCCTGGTGTTATGGATTGAGGAAGATGTTCTTCCTCACACTTGAAGTTTGGCAGGGGTCGAGAGATTCCTTATGAGTCACAGACAGTATACGTTGTGTGCAGATTAAGAGTTGCTAAATTTTCACTGGCAAGTACAACCACAGAATAAAGTGCATTAACTCGAACTACAGAGGATATTTGAATCGAATGAGTCATAATTAGAGAAAGAATACTCCCCATAGTTTAAGCTTAGCAGACATTCGCAAGTGGTGTGGTTCCATTTTCTGTACTTATAGCCATTTGTTTCGCAGTAGAGGTGACATGTAAAGTAATCATTTTAGAACGCTGCACTGCTCAGAGAAACAAGAGATTTAGCAATTTAGAATTGAAAACACTGCTGAATATATCTAATACCACTTCTCCTGCAGTCCCATGTTTCCGTTAGTCTTAACAAACAAAAGTAAAAATAAGTCAAAGAAAAAGAAAAATACAGAAAAACCAACAAAAGAGAAGAAAGCAGTAAAAATAGAATGGCTATCACTGAGGTGGTGGTGGTGGTGGTGGTGTTTGGCTGTGGTGGTGGCGATAATGGAGGTATGGTGGTTTCTGAGTTCGAAGTGGCGTCGGGAGGATGAAGAAGCAGTGAAGAGGGAAAGAAGAAAGAACGAAGAGAAAAGAAAAATTAAATCCGATGCGCGTTTTAGTCTTGTCCGGATTGAGTCCGGATCCGGACGTGGCTAGGGTTTCGTGTGACCGGATTTGTGTCCGGCTAAGTTGAGCCGGACACGTTTAAACGTCTTTTTTTTTATAATTAAAACCACTACTTAAAAACATCTCATTCATAAAAATGAAACATTACCACAAATAATCAAACAAAAATAAACAAACATACGGAATGCAAAAATTAAATAACAAGAGTGTTAAGGACTCCCTGATCCTTGATGAACATTGCCATGATTCTTCCTCACACTTGAGTTCAGTTTAGCATTAGAGTGAATTACCTGAAAGATTAAATCTGTAAAACCAGAAGAGCTCAAGTGGAAACTGATAAAACCATTAGTAAAAGTAAGAGCCATGGCTCTTTCAATTTGCACAAAAGTGATTAACACTCTGCTAAATAAGAACAAAAGAGGAAAATAATTAACTAAACCAAGGAAGAGATACAAATCGGTGGGTTGCCTCCCACCAAGCTGCCCGGAGTTTAAAGTCTCTGGCTGGACTTTACAGATAAGGTCAAGGAGGGCCGCCATAGCAGCTAGCAATAGTTTTCTTCAGTCTGAAATACCATTGCTGGTGTGGCTTCTTGGATGCTTTGGGGGGTGGTGCTGCAATACAGATAGAAGAGATAGAATTTATGGAATTGGAGCTTTCAATTAAGGATATACCTGGTGCTGGAGGCTGAGAAAAGGTACCGCCTAGGTACTTCTTCAATCGAGCACCATTTACTTTGAATACTTCTCCTGTCTTATTCTCTAGCTCATAAGCACCATAAGTAGTGATCCCCACAACTTTGAATGGACCTGCCCAATGTGATTTCAACTTACCAGGAAAGAGGCGCAGCCTGGAATTATAGAGCAACACTAGATCCCCTACTTTGAATTCTCTCTTATGGATCATCTGATCATGGATTCTCTTTGTGCGCTCTTTATAAATTCTGGAACTGTCATAGGCTTGCTCTCTGAGTTCCTCTAGTTCAGATAGTTGAAATTTTCTTTTCTCTCCAGCAGTGTGCATATCAAAATTCAGGGCTTTCAATGCAGTAAGCTTTGTGCTCTAATTCGACTGGAAGATGGCAAGCTTTTCCATACACAAGTTTAAAAGGAGACATACCTATAGGAGTCTTGAAAGCAGTCCGATATGCCCACAAAGCATCATCTAGCTTAACTGACCAATCCTTCCTGGATGCATTTACAGTCTTCTGTAGGATCCATTTCAGCTCTCGATTAGTCACTTCTGCCAGACCGTTAGTTTGGGGGTGATAAGGTAGTGCTACCTTGTGGGTCACCCCCACACTTACTCATTAGAGAGTCGAATGCTCGGTGCAGAGAAGTGGGAGCCACCATCACTGATAATTGCCCTGGGCACCACGAATCTAATGAATATGTTTCTTCAGGAATTTCACCATTGTCTTAGAATCAGCATTGTGGCATGGAATAGCTTCTACCCACTTTGAGACATAATCTACAGCTACCAGGATGTATTGATTTCCATGAGATGAGGGAAAAGGGCCTGTGAAATCTATGCCCCAGACATCAAAAAGTTCTACCTCAAGAATACCTTTTTGTGTGACGTCCGGATCGTGTCCGGATCGTGTCCGGATCCGGACGTGACACAGAGTTTTAGATCTGAAACGCGAACTCTCAGATCTGAAATTTTAGTCATGTCCGGCTTGCGTCCGGCCCAATCAGATCCGGACAAGAGATGTCCGGCTTTGTGTCCGGCCAAACTGATCCGGACAAGACCAATTTTGGTCTCTTCTCCTGATTTGTTCCCCGTTTGTTGTGTTGTAATCCTTATGATGTATAATCTTTATTTCCTGGGTTTTTCCTGCATTTAACATATATAACACATCAATTCTTATCAAAACATCAATCTTAGGAAAAACACATAATAAGTGGGAAACATTGCCTGAATTGTTACAAATTATAAGGTATTTAAACCCTAAAAAGCCTATATGTTTCACACTTATCAATGCCACGTGTCACTCTGTAATGGGTCGCCCACACTTAGCCGATTTCTTCCCTGATTTTCGGAACCGATTTCCCTTACTTTGCCCTAACTTTAGACGGCTATAACTTTTACATTTCTCAATATTTTTCTATGCCGTCTTCACCATTCTCTTCTCCTACAATTCCTCTTTCCAACCATTACTCATACAAACCCTAAATCCTTCTGAGTCAACCGGAAAATCGAGCCAAAGTAGCCACCTTGCGAAACTGTTTCCAGAATTCCAGAATTCTCTTCGTTTTCAGGTAACTTGCGTCGATCATAACTTCTTCGTTAATCAACCAAAATTCGATTTCTTTAGCTCGTTGTAAAGATCTCTAATCCCTCTACAATTTTCGTGTTTATGCCCAAGTCCAATTCGTAACCAGTTGGGAGATATAGAGGCCTAAAGTTTCGGTCTCGCCAGCACATAAAATAATACCGAAACAGAGGGTAAACTCGTGTTTTGCGACTTCGATTATTTCTGTGTGATGCGAGTTAGGATTAGTGCTTGCTATCATTGTGTAGATCTATGTTTCTTCGTTCTAATGAGCCCAAGAACATGGCCTAACTCGATCTAGAACGTATTCTATAGACCTCCAAAGTTCGCTACTCGAACAGTTTGAAGTCGGAACCTTTCCAGAAAAAAAAAACGATTTCGAATCACTTCAATCATGCAATTCCGGTGAGTTTTATTCTAATCCTTCCGATGATGCTAATCGTCCTTGCGTTTTTGACCTAACCCACTAATCAATTTATCCTATTATGCATTATACTGAGAGTAATTTGCAAATCAAAATTCGAAAACCCATGAACCCTAGTTTGTTCGAACCCAGAATCGGTTTCTCGAATTCGTGCATCATAGGTCGTATAATTGGTACCATTAGAACCGGAATCGAATTTCGAATCCAATGAAACAAAAATCAATCGATTTGGTTCTGTGAGTTGAGAGAAATCGTCGAATTAGTACTCGACATTCATTAGCCTTTCGCTGAAGAACTCGGCGGATCTGGACCGTCCGATCGTGGTTAGGAGATACGGACGGCCAGGATTATAACGTAGGTATATTAAGTAATATAATTCCAGAAATAAACCCTAACTTGTTGGATCTTGTTAATGGCCTTCCCGAATGTATTTTGACACGAAATTTTAACCATAGCTTCCTTGAAAAATCTAGTTTATTTTGATGTATATTAATATGGGTTTTGAGTTTTTTAAGCGTAAGTTATAATTTTTATAAGTTATGTGTATTATGGAATTATTTGGATAATTTAAAAAGATATTATGATGAAAAAAATTTGATAATATGTATAAAATGTTATAGTTACTATATATTAATTTGGGAATTTTTGGACAGGGGTAAAAGGGTTTAAAAATTATGTTTATAGAATTTTCATAAGAATAACTTATAATATATGGTTTTTAATGTAACAAAAATTAAAGTATGGTTTTTAATAAAATTTTAGGCTGGGAAAAATAATAAAACCTAAATTAACATTAATAACAGTATGTTTATAAATATTTTGGTTATTCACTTTTAAGTTTAGTAAAAACTATATATATATATATATATTATTTATATATAGAAATAGAATATAAACTTATGTTAAATCAAGGAATTAAATTAATCTACGTTTATATTAATTATAAATATAGAAGTTAATATACTTAATTGAAACTAAGGAAAATACTTTATTTTATTAACCATATTTTGGATGTAGGTGTGTGTAAAAGTTAATATAAATAATTAAATACAATAAAACTACATAAATAATGTTTTGTACAAATCCTAGTATATATAAATATATACACAGTAAACATAGTAAAGTTAAATACCTTATAGGAAATATAATACGAAAGAATTAATAAGTTAAACTAAACCTCTACATAATACTAATAGGAGAATATTATATGAGGTGGTATTAAATTATAGTTATGTATTAGGCTTAAAGAGTTACCTTTGAATTTCCAAGGTTTATATATAAACCATATTAAAATACATGTATAGTATATTTGTCAATGATCAGAATGTAAATCTAAAATTGGGATTAAGTAATTAATAAGTTGGAACTTAGGAAAAATTGTGATTACATAAATGTTGCTCAAATAGATCTTATTCTATAATTAATGATAAACAAATGTAATACGTTTACATCTAACTATTCTTAATATATAAACCATAATAAAATAAGTAAAATACTTTTACATCTAAATGTGAGGTGGATTAGTAAGTCTATTTAATCATTTTTAACATTTATGGTATTGAAATATAACTTAATGTTTTAAGATTGAATCATTAAAATTATGATATAAAACTATATTAAACTATGATTTGGAAATTTATCTAAATAATAATCCTTAGTTTCTTGGCATTAGATAAGCCATATGAAATACATTTATAACATTTATTACCAATAATTAGGATGTGAGTTTACAATTAAGTGAGGTATTTAGTAGTTAGAATTTACAGAAGGTTTATAAATAGGAATTTGATACTTAAAACCTTTGAACCTTTTATTAGATAAAACTAAGTTACATCAGATATTATATGATATACTCTACGGTAATGGGAATTTATGATAGGTTATTTGAATATAAAATATGAGAATTTTCATGTAATTAACAATTTCGCTTACGAACCAGAATTTGATTCTTTGATAAATTCTACTTTATGTAGATATATTGCCCATCCTAAATACAATAAAGGAAATTAATTTATTATGTTATTTCTTTGAAACCTTAGGTTTTGTACAGCAGTTTAAAACGTATTTAAGGTTTAAGTTTATTGAAGTTTAGTACAAAAGGATTGTACATAGTCTATAGAGAGAATGTGTGTTAAATTAAACAGTTAGGGGATTAAAGGTAAGTAAAGATACATAAAAGGTTATATTTAAACACCTTGTTATATAGGTAATAATTAAGCAAATAATGTACTGTGTGAATATTAAATGTAAGGGTTCGATAAGTCTAAGTTAACTATAATATAGTTGTTTCAAGATGAAGAGTAATTTAACATCTTATGACAAAATTATTAGGTGGTTGTAATAAAAAGTCATTCTGAACTAAGGTTATGATAATTGAGTTTAGTGGCTCAACTAAGTTATAATAAAATGTGTCTACAACACTATGGTTCCAATAAACAAGATGTAGCTCTTAATTAAGTTAAGGGGAAACTTAATCATGTTGGTTTACTTGGTAATATTGGTAAAGTACATAATCACTACATTGTGAATTAATAGTATAGTATTCTAAGATAAACCTATTATAGGTCATAAGACGATGTTTATTCTAAAGTAAGAGTAAAAGTATTGAGCTTAAGAATTGTTATTGAAATTCTAAGATTTGATTGAATAACGTATAATGCACTTATGTTATTAAGGTCTTTAATGTGAGAATTATGGTTAAGTATGGGTAAAGTGGATAAGGGTGGAACAATTAACAAGTGTTAATAAAATACATTCCTTGATCCTACAACCTTGAGTTATACATCATTCTAAGACAAGTCAAAGGCTATACATAACATTTAAGTGAGGGCTTAAAAGACAATTGAGACTTAGAAATAAGAGTGAGGAGTTTATTTTAACTTAACTTGGCTACCAGTGATTGATGATAGACTACCTTTAATATTCTTCAGAGTACTGTTGATTGTTTGCGCAAGTTGATTAGAACTGCTTACAGCGTTACCCAGGTACGATTTCTCGTACTCAGCTTGTGTGTTTTGGACTCTATGGAATGTTTGTACGATTTCTCGTACTCCGATCTTTTTGCTGATTGACTTGTGGAATGTTTTGGAAAACGCTAACTGACTTAAAGAGGAATTTCTAAAAAGGAATTGGTTGTGTGACTAACTCAGCTTGTGTGACTAACTGAGCCTTGGATGTGGAACTCATTTGGGTATTGGTTTCTTCTATTGGTGTCCCGTTAGACATTGACTGCTTAGGGTTTACGCTTCTGCACTCTGTAGGACTGAGTGTTTTGGTATTGCTCTGGTGCAGTTAATGATCTAGTGGGGTAACTGGGAATATAGGAAAGTATCTGGCATTGGTAAATTCTTCCTTTGGACTATGGGTATTGTTTCATCCATGAGTCGTCGAGTTTGATCAGCCTAATTGGGAATGGATTCTTTCTATTGGGTATTAATTGTTGAGGGTTTACGCCTCTGCACTCTGTAGGACTGAGTGTTTTGGTATTGCTCTTGTGCAGTTAATAATCTAATGAGAATATGGGAAATGTTAATCTTGGTACTGGGTATGGATTATTTATATTAAGTGGTGCACACACTTTTCACCGATGACCGAGAACGGGTCAGTGGCAGCGGAGATCTGCTATACCTCGTCCATCTGGACAAATGACAGCGGAGGTCTGTTTACCTCGTCCTTGTGACAACTGACAGCGGAGGTCTGTTTACCTCGTCCTTGTGACAACTGACTGGCGGTGGGGGCCATCTCTCCCAATTGGTTTATTCCACTCTTGAGCATATTTTGTCTATGGGAATCATCTTCTGAAATGGTGGAGACATAAACTGTCTACCACGGGTTATGGATATTAATGTCACTCCTAGTCCTTTGTGACTACTTAAGTCTTTCTCTTCTTAACCAGAATTGGTTCTAACATCAACAATGGATGCTTACTAACTATGTGGTGTGACTACTTAAGTGGATGACTTGGTTTGGAAGTTCTCTATCTCTATCTTTGTCTTGTTTTCTTTTTCTTTAACTTGATTGTTTGAAGTGCTTTATCTCTGTTTTACTTTTAAGAGTTTGTTTCATGTTACTGTTTATTTTGAAGAGTTATGTTTTATAAGTTTGTTTTTGGAGAATTGTACCAGTTCCATTCCAGGGAACTGACCCGCCCCTTTCGGGGTGGGCTGCTTGGTTTCATCTTGCAGGTACGAATTGATTTACAGGTGGCCACGAAGAGAATGAGCGTTTGGGATGGGACTAGGTTTTGTGGAGAGTTAATGTGTTTAATTTCTACTATGTTTGTGTTAAGTTTTCTCGAGTTCAGACCGTAGCTTTTGTAGATTGTAAGTTGTAATTGGTGAGGTTTGGTGCCGGGTGTTGGAACCCGATGGTCTGTAATCGCCTTAGATTTATTTCCGCTGTATTTATGGTTAATAGGGGCGTTACAAAGACCTTTTGCCAAAACCCCTCCTGATTTCTGGATTAACCTCCAAGACAGTTTGCAAGACAAGCTTTATTCATTAGTTTTAAATCTCTAATGCCCAAGCCCCCCTCTTGCTTATCTTTAGAAATTGTACTCCAAGCCACTGTATGGAGCTTCCTCTCATTGTTACCATGGCCCCACAGAAAGTTTCTGGTCAGTTTCTCAAGCCTATGCAGGTAGCGGTAGCATCAGGAATTTTTTGAGGCACATATTATAAATGGGAATTGTGCTTAGGACAGATTAACCAAAGTTAGTCTCCCAGCAAAAGAAAGGGATTTGGCCTTCCAGCCACTGATTCTCGCTTGAACTTTTTCCACCAAATCACTAAAGTTTTTAATCTTAGATCTTCCCTCAATAAGGTTAATACCTAAATACTTTCCAAAGTTATCAGCAAGAGGGATTCCCACATGCCTACTTATTTCAATTCTCCTATCAGCCTGACATTCTTAGAAAACAGAATTCTAGATTTCCCTAGATTGAGTGTTCTCCAGAAACAGTGCAGAAATCTTGAACAATTTCCATAATGTTTAAGACATAGTAACATTTGCACTACCAAGTAAAACCAAGTCATCAGCAAAAAATAAATGGGAAAGGTCTGGTCCCCTTTGCTCAGCCTAATAGGACACCATACTTTGCTAAGGACAGCATTATTAATCAAATGAGACAATCTTTCCATACAAATAACAAATAAATAAGGAGACAAAGGGTCGCCTTGTCTAAGCCCCTTACTAGGACAAAACTATCAGATTGAGCACCTTCCCATAAAACCCTCATACTCACCGAGCTCACACAGCTCATGATCAGATTGACAAAACTCAGTTGGAAGGTTGAGACATTCAAGAGACTCCTAATAAAACTCCATGAAAGTTTATCATATGCTTTTTCAAGGTCCAGTTTAATAACAACCATCCATCCATCCTACATTTCGTTCTTTTCATGGAATAAATAATCTCTTGCATAATAATGTGATTATCTTGAATATTCCTACCGGAACAAAGCTGCACTGGCATGGGGAAATAATCTTGGGAGAAAAGATTTCAGTCTATCTGTTAATAACTTAGAGACTATTTTATAAGACACATTGCATAACAATGGGTCTGAACTGTTTCATATTCACCGGACAGGTAACCTTAGGAATGAGGCACAGCAGAGTGGAGTTTGATTCTCTGTCTATAGAAGACGTCTCAAATGCTTTCCTAACAAAATCATATACAGAGTTCTTAATCAAATGCCAGTGATTTTAAAAAACAAACTTGGAAACCATCCTGACCAGGCGCTTTGAAATTATCCATACACTTGATAACACTCCATATTTCTTCCACCGTGGGAAGGGTAGACACAAACAGCTTATCAGAAGGCTCTAAGACTGGAAAGTCATGACCGATATGGTCAAAAGGGCCCTTTTGTTCTTCACTAAAAAGATCATTATAATAGTCCTTCGCAAGCCTACAGAGGTTGTCATCTCCCACAATAATGTTACCATTACTATCCTCCAAACTAACTATCTTAGATCTAGCTCTTCTAGCCGCCACCTTCCTGTGGAAATATTTAGTATTTTGATCACCAAATTTGACCCACTTATCCCTAGATTTTTGAAACCAAAAATCTCTTCTCTATGAAGAATGTCTTCATGCTCCTTTCTAAGATTAGCTTCTAACTTTCTTAAAAAAGGGCTCTGTTTTTTCTCCAAACTTCTTTGAATACCCGCCAACCTAGCTTCCAATCTTCTTTTAATAGAGAATATGTTACCAAATACTTTCCTATTCCACTCATACAGAACAGAACTCAAATTGCTTAAATTATGCCTCAGCTGCCAGGAAGCATTCCAATTATTAACAACAGTATCCTTATAATTAGGGCTCCGCCCAAGCTATCTGAAATCTAAAAGGCTTAGTCCTGCAGGACTTGGGAGGGGACTTATTAAAGTAAGTAACTATAGGGGAGTGATCAGAACAAGTTCTAGGCAAAATAGATACCCAGCTCAGAGGAAACATATCTGTCCAATTAGCAGAGACAAGAGTTTTATCAAGTTTCACAAATATAGAATTATTAGTCCAGGTAAAATTATTGCCTTTCGAAGGCAGCTCCCTCAAACCACAAGAAAAGACCCAATCCCTAAAGGCTAGACTCCCTTGGTTTAGTTTCCTCACACCACCTTTTTTCTCTCTCAAGGAAATGATAGAATTGAAGTCCCCAGTCAAACACCAATAGCTATTATCAGGGGGGGCAATCTGACTCAAACAGTTCCAGAGCCTAATTCTCTCATTATCAGGAGGTTTAGCATAGATAAAAGTGCCAAACATACTATTATGTCCTATACTGATAGCAGTATGAATAAATTGCTCCTCAGAAATCAGAATATTAATGTTCACATTGTGATTCCAAAACAGCCAGAGGCCACCACTGAAACCTCTCGCATCAACTTTAAAAAAGTGGGGGAAACCAATCCTACGCATAATATTATCAGCATTCAGTCCACTGGTTCTAGGCTCACAAAGGAATAGGATATCAGGTTTATGCATGATCAGCAAATTTTTAATAGCAGGCATGGAACTACTCTTACCCGCTCCTCTCACATTCCAGGATATAATCTTAACATTGCACACCATTTAACGAAAACATAGAAAAAGGATACTACACAGCCACTGATCAGATGCAAAAATACAGAACATCGAGAGACATCCAGCACCATCCAGGGGTAGCTCATCCACCAAGGGAGGAACAATCTCCACATTCTCATTATCGCAAACTATATTACTATTAAGTAAAGCATTTTCCAGAGACGAGTTAGAGATAAGAGACTTAGCTGGGCTGTGGAAATTTTCTTCAACCTCAATACCCTCCTCTGTCACCACCTGAACCGACTTCTTCCTGGTAATCACATTAGGTCTACCTCCCCTGTTGATTCCTTCTGCTTCTGCAATCTCCTTGCTTGTAGTAGCTTCAAGGTCCATATTTTCTTCCCTCACCCTTTCAAGGGATTCAAAGCTATTCTTAATGGAAGTAGGGTTCTGAATGGTCCCCACTACCTTACCCCCGGTTTATTCAGATTCTTCTTCTTAGGAGGATCAACTGAATTTATTTGCCCTTTTTCTCCCCCAGGAGCCTCTTTCATCCCTGTCTTAACAGCTGGTTTTCTGATATTCGGTTTCCTTCTTCTAGAGACCTTCATCCATAGTCCAAAGTTTCTGTTAGTAGCGATTCATCCTTTACAGAGCTGCTTTGGACCATCCTAAACCCACCATCATTTACAACTTCCTCTTCATTCTCTAACAGCGGGCATTTTTCTTTATGATGTCCATATCTCCCACAATTAAAACACAACAGATGGAGACCAATATATTCCACCCTCTGGATACCCTTAAAAATTCTGAACTTTCCAATTAAGGGCTGTGCTAAATCTATATTGATACATACTTTACCATGCAGAGGATTCCCCATACTAGTCCTAGCAATATCAACCTTCGAACTTTTCCCAGTTACTCCCTATTAACGACAAGCATTTTTCAGACAAGAATTCCGTTCTCAGATCAGGGAATCTAGCCCACACATCTAAGTTTGCTAGCGCCTCAGACTCAATGTCGAAATTTCTAACCCATCGTCTTACAGTTAAGTAATGATCTGCTATGAGCCAGGGCCCCCCATACAGTGCCATATCTCTATCTTCTTTCAATTCGAATTTTACAGAAAAATACCCATTACCCACAAAGAAGACTTCGAACTTGCCTTTCGTCTTCCATCTCTGATTGAGTCTTTCCGACAAAACTTGAATAGGAAAGGATTTACCTAACAGTTTGACGATTACCGCTTTCCTCCATTCTTGGTTGATTTCCGAAATCCATTCCTTTGGTACAATCACCTTGGGACATAGGGGGTCCTCTTCTGAAAGATCTTCCTCCTCCTCTTCTTCTTGATCTGAAAATTCCTCCTCAGACATACACATGTCGTTCCCATTAGCTTTCTGTCTCAGCGCCTCACTATACAAGGGCTTCGCATCTGCAGCGGCCATTCCAAAACTCCCAGGCACATTGACGCGGGGAAGTACCTATCAATCTCCCATTCCGACACCGTCCGTTTCTTCTTGTTGATTCACGGTTTCGTGCTCTCCATCCTCTGCTTGGAACACAAATTCCATATCTCCAAGTTACGGATGCGCTCACCGCCAAACACCACAAGATCCCCACCGGAGACCACCCGCCACCACCACCCAGGGCGAAATAGACTTGAAGCACTCGAAGTAGAAGTTCGGGGACACTAACAATGGAGGATCGATTCTAAGACAGGAAAGGAAGAGGGATTCACCGAGGAGGCGAAAACCCTAGAAGGGAAGGGGAACGCGCCGCGCGTCCTTTCTCAGTGTCATTCTGCACTTTTACTTGGTGTGTTATATGTGGACCACCCCATTTTTCGATTCGAGATTTGTTTGCTCCACTGGTCCGGGACCTAGGGTAAGGTTGAAGTCCCGGACCACCCCTATTTCTGATTCGAGAGTTTTCTCCTTCTCTGGTCCGGGACTTAAGTCCTGTAACATGTCCCGGACCACCCCATTTGTTTCAACCGAAGGATTGCCTCTGAGTACTCTGTTCCTCTTCCTTCATCAAACCTATATTTTAACAAAACCAACCAAAGAAAGAAAAAAATAGCTAACAAAGGAATTAGAACAAGTAAAAATATGAATTTTAAAAAAAATCAAGAGGATAGAAGAGAGGAGATTGGGTTGCCTCCCAATGAGCTGCCCGTCTTTTCGGTCTTTGGCTAGACCATGTTTTTGTTCTTTCAAGAAATTCCAGAAGATTTAGGTGTCTTTGCAACCTGGTGACATGAACTCCGAGAAGCTTCCAAAAATTTTTAGAAGATCTACCAGCATAAAACAGTAGCTGCTCACTTTCTGCATTAAAAGTGATCGTACCATGAGCAACTTCTATTCGAGCGTCGGCTGTTGCTAGGAAGGGTCTTCCAAGGATAATAGGGACCGTTGGATCTGTGGCCATGTTGAGTACGACAAAGTCACAGGGGAAGTACAGATGCTCCACCTTAACCATCACATCCTTGGCAATTCCACATGGGTAAACCATGGAGCGATCTGCTAACTGAAGTGTCATTCGTGTAGGCTGTAAGTCTCCAATTCCAAGCTTTTCAAACAAAGTGTATGGCATGAGACTAATCGACGCTCCTAAATCAGCAAGACAGTGGTCGAAGTCAATGTCTCCTATTTGCATGGAATTGTGAAGCTTCCAGGATCTTTGCATTTCTCTGGTAAGCGCTTCTGTATGATCGCTGAACAAGTCTCTGTGAGCTGAATAGTTCCTGTCTCAACTAACTTTGCTTTATTGGATAAAAGCTTCCTTAAATATTTGGCATAGTTAGGTACCTTCGCAACTAAATCAACAAAGGGGATATCCACAGATAGTTGACGAAGTAAAGTAAGAAACTTATCGAACTCACTATCCTCCTTGGAATGCTTGGTTCTGTTTGAAATGGAACTGGTGAAGCAACTTCAACCGCTGGTGGTGTAGGTGAAGGAGATTTGGTAACTTCACAATTCCGCTCATTCTCCAGCACCGGTTGCTCTATGCTCACCTCAGGCTCAGTAGCTTTATCTTTACCACTTCTAGTGGTTACCTTCTTCGCTGTTTCCTTTTCCTGCAAAGGGCATTTGTTAGCCAAGATATCATCCACCAGTGTAGCATAATTTGGCATTAACTTAAGCATATCAGAAAAAGGAATATC
The DNA here is from genome assembly GCA_023374045.1 of Limonium bicolor. NCBI lineage: Eukaryota > Viridiplantae > Streptophyta > Magnoliopsida > Caryophyllales > Plumbaginaceae > Limonium > Limonium bicolor. Next base: position 77,400,026 of record CM041783.1, read on the forward strand.
TTTAGTTAATTTCTTAAAAATTTAAGAAATTTTCCAAGCTGTTCATCAAGGTCCCTTTTCTTTACCCTGTCAGGAAAAGGAATGGGTTCTTCAAATTTATGATTGGAAACAGAAGAATAAGAAGATTGAGTTTCAGGAGACTCCTTCTCCTTGGGTTTTTCAGAAACTTTACTGGAGTCCTTAACCTCTTTGTGAACAGGTAAAATTGCAGTGACAAGTGGAGTATCTTCTTTCACAACAAAAACAGCTTTAGCATACTCGCGAGGTTCTTCTCTGGCTGGCTAGGTAGAGCCCCTGCAGGTCTATCAGAAAGTTTTTCACTTAGTTGGGCAATTTGAGTCTCAATATGTTTGTTGAAAGCTCTCTGCTCCAAGATGAAGGTCTTGTTCTCATGGTTGGTGCTCTCTTGCTGTTCGAGTTTCCTATTGGTCGACAGGATAAACTCTCGCATCATATCTTCCAAACCTGAACTCGCACCAGCTGGCTGTTTCTGTGCCTGCTGGTTTTGCATTTGCTGATTTTGGTGAGGTCCCTGAAAGTGCTGAGTGTTCTGCTGTGGAGGCCTCTGACTGTAGTTGTTTCCCTGGAACCTCTGCTGCTGATATCCTTGATTGTTTTGGTTGTTGTAGAAATTCCCTTGCCTGTTTCCCAGATAGTTTACCTCTTCATTTTGCTGAGAAGTACACTGCACATGTTGGAACTTCTACCACAATACTCACACTGTGGGAAAGACTCGGTCACAACAGCAGCGCCTGATTGAGGGTTCATCATTGCACACATCTTTTCAAATTGTTTAGACATTGCTTCCATCTTGGCAGCCAGAAAAGTATTCGAATCTACTTCATAGACTCCAGCAGTTTTCTTTGGTGCAGCTTCTCCGGTTCTCCCACCTCCCCACTGGTTGGAAGCATTGGCGATGGTCTCCAGTAATTCTTGATTCTGGCTATTGGTAGCTCCATGAGGCTTCCTCCTGCACAAGTGTCTACCAACAAACGACTTGAATGATCTAAATCTTTGTAAAAGGACTGTAAAATTACCTCCTCTCCCAAGCCATGGTGTGGTACTCTGCGCACAATCCCTTTGAAGCGCTCCCACGCCTCAGATAATGTCTCACCAGTGAACTGCCTAAAATTGGTAATCTCTCCTCTCATAATCAGCATCCGAGAAGGAGGGAAATATTTTGCCAGAAATGCATTTGCTAACTCTGTCCAGGTAGTGATACTGTTGGGTGTCAATGAGTTTAGCCATTCTGCAGCTCTGTCTCTTAAGGAGAATGGGAAGAGAGTCAATCTAGCAACTTCTTGTGAAGCTGATGTAGAACAAGCTCCTACCAATCTCAGGAAAGTGGTGAGATGGACATTGGGATCTTCGGTGATTGTTCCGCTGAATTGAGGTGCATTCATGACCATAGTAACATAGTGTGTTTTGAACTGCCAATGCTCCCTGCTGGTAACGCAGGAATTACTATTGGTGAGACAAGCCCTTCAACGCTTGGGCGGGTGTAATCCCTCATGTGCCTCTCCGGATTCTCCATATTGGTTCCTGAGGGGTTGTTTAGAATTTCTTCTTCAACAATTCCTTCTGTTGGTGAATCTTTTAGGACACCTCCTGCTCAATTGGAGGATCCAGCACTAACCTCTTCCGAATCCTTCTTGTTACTCTTTCTATCTCTGGTTCGATTTCAAATTCAGGGTTTCCTTCAGAACGAGTTTTGACCATAAACCAAGATCAGATGACTGACAGTAATGCAGTTGTAAAAGAACAAAATAAAATGAGACAAAACTAAAGGGGACAAACAAAACAAAATTAAATAAGATCAAAAATAAAAATCAAACTAAGCAACCGTGCCTCCCGGCAACGGCGCCATAAACTTGTTGGGGTAAAAAACCTAACGGCAAGTATACCGGTCGATTATAGCAAGTTTTCCTAGAAGTGTCCCTCCAGGTTATCGAATCCAAGGGAGGCAGGGTTTTAGTTTAATTGATATTTAAGAACAAAATAAAATAACTCAAGTAACAGGGGGGTTTTGTTTGTTTGGATTACTAAAGTATAAAACAAGAATGTAAATATGAGCAAAGGTAATAAATGCAAGACAGTGGATAAAATAATAATGTTTTTGGTTTAATAAACAAGGGAAATTCCGGTTTACTAATCCTCTAAATTCTTCGGTTCCTTTCTCAGTGTGTTTACCAAAATTCAGATTAAAATCCTAGATCAGAAATATTCCACGTTCGGTCTCCCGCTCGGTGGAATCTAATTAACAACTAATAAATTTTAACTCTCGTTACAAATTTACTAATTGCTAACAGCTTAAGAATAATCCAGTTTAATGATCAGTTAATATCCTAGAGGAATTACCATCTCTAGATTAACCGGTACTGTTCCTGTTGTCTATTATCTACCGCAGTTCTCACTTATAAGCAGATAAACTGGTAAAATCAAGTAACTGGCCAAATCACAAGATTTATAAAAATAAATAAGGAACAATACTTTAATCTATTAAAATGGTAAATCACACAGATTCTGGAACCTTGAATTTGGATTACATAGCAAACCGAAATTTATAGAAACTACTCAGCCATGGAAATGGAATTACTGCAACAATATGTAAATAACATTAAAGAAGAAAAAGAAGAAGAAACTCTGTTTTAAGGCTCTTTGATGGAGTTTCTGTGCACAACCAGCAGTTTCCTCCGCTCAATCTCAGATAATGGTGAAGTCCCCAGCTGCTTGTGTATTCCAGATTTCTGTAGTGTGTATGGTGTTTAATGGAAATGGTGATATGAATGATACGTGAGAGTGGAAATGGATGATGGATGGAGGAGTGTAATGGATGAGGAATGAGTGGTGAATGTGAGGAAGGAGATATTATCTGATGGATATTGTGTGTCTTGAATGAGAGGGATTTGAGTTCTATTTATAGAACTCAGTACGTAGCAGTGGTGGACAGGAATGCTGGACTTGTGAGTGGAAAGGTGAATGTTTAAGTGGGTGATGAGCTGAATTTAGGGAAATAATTGGATTAGTGGGAGGATGATTGAAAGTAGCGTGGTCTGGAAAGGGATACAGACAATGGAAATATGGGCGGCGCAGTATAAAAAAGAAGAGAATCTCTTCTTTTCAATCGCACGCTACAGACGTCTGTTGCAACCTCTTGGTCCGGGACTTAGGATGTGGTTGAAGTCCCGGACCATTTGCTTTGAGATATATTCTATTTTCACCGTCTGTGTGGTCCGGGACTTAGGCCAAGCATCAAGTCCCGGACCATGCTTGAAATCTGGTCGAGAGAATTGCCTCATTGTGGTCCGGGACTTCACTCCTGCTTCAAGTCCCGGACCATAAACGACTTAAATAAGAGAAATGAGTCACATTGTGGTCCGGGACTTAGCTCCATAATCAAGTCCCCGACCAAGCTTGAATTTAATTCGAGAGTTGAGTTACAATACGGTCCGGGTCTTTGCTCCATAGTTAAGTCCCGGACCAAGCTTGAATTCAGGTCGATGATGAGTATCTTGACTCTATTTAGCTTGTTTGATTTGCCATGTGTTCCAACAATGATAGGAATGTGTTTCTTTGAGATTAAAGCCTGAAAAAGCACACACAAACCATAAAAGAGAACAATTGCAACAAGAAGCATAAAAATGCTCATAAGACAGGAATTTAGCAGTAAATGATAACAAATTGGGTCTCGGAAGACCATGCAGAGATAGGTAAATTCTTGACTCACCAAGGTGTAGTAATCACTGCTGGAAAAAAAAAGGAATAAACAACGCTTAATTGGACATATAGAACGTTTATAAAGCGCAGTTTATTCGAGCGACACAAATGAACTAACATTTTAAATGACGCTTCCAAAGCGTTCTTTATACTATCTTTAAAGAACGCTTATTTGCAAAGCGTTCTATAATGCGAGAAAGATGAGAACATAAAAAATGTTTTAGCCTAGAAAGTGTTCTTTATGCTTAGACAAAACAACGCTTATATGTGATAAACGTTTCTTATAATGGTTGGCGGGAGAGTTTAAAGAATGCTTATATGCATAAGCGTTCTTTATATCTTCCTTTTTAAATTTTTTTTTCAGAAATCTCTGTTCCAACAAATGCTACAGATATATCGATCATTACATCAGATCAATGCATTGTTGCATTTTCAACACAGCAGAGTCCATCACAACAAACTTTAACAGAGAAATAAAATCTATACGAATTCAATTTATAGCAAAACACATCAGATCCCAGGCCAATTGCAACAAATAAATTAATCAGCTAGTATATATTAGTACCAAATTAACAGAGATTTGCTAGTATTACAAACATGCAGACAAAACTTAATTACAATTAAAATCCAAACACAGATGGAAGCTAGCTACTAAGTACTTATGTTTGTATGCAATCTGCAATCTGTAGAAATTTGATAAAGCAAGAAACTTCATTTTCAACACAATGCAAGTGTACTTGAACTCATGGGGAACAAACTGCATTTACAGGTGCAAATTGGTTCAGTTCAGACATAACTTCAAGAAGAAAAGAAATAGCTGCAACGTGTACTCATGACTTCTGCTGATCTTCATCATCATAAGCTATTGATTTTGTCCAGTAAGCGCACAATGTGATCCTTGACAAACTCTAGATCGGCAAGTGAATAAGTAGCTCCTTGTTTTGCGAAGAAGTCAGTAAGCTGCACGCAAGAATTATAAAAGCAATTAAGTACACCATTTAAACATATCCAACCATGCACAAACAGTTAAATTACTAATTCAAACACAAGACTTATAATACGTACTTCGGTGAGATTGCGGATTTTATCGATGTTGGACACAATTTCGTACATGTATCGCATCACAAAATATCCACAACTGCTGCTATCCGGTGCCTGGGACACTATTTTCAATAAAATTATATTATTAATTTATATAGATAACACTAATATACAAAATATATTTACGTATGCATGAGTAAATAGAATGTTTTTTTACCTTTTTCAAATACTGTATATTCAAAGGAAAATTCATTGCCCGACACTGCGCATACCTTCTCTAAAACCACTGAAATTAATTAAAACAAGCATTTAAGTGACAAGTAATAAAAAAAGTTTAAAATTTTATTTGTGAAATGAAAATATGCACTATTTACTTACTTTGTCAGCAGAGCATAAATGGTGATGTTCCTAATTCCTTTAATAGGGTCAATCACTATACAGCATGATGAGTAAGTACAAACCACTAACAACAACAACCAATGATTGCTACAAGTGCAAACAACAACAAATCAACTTCAGCTTCGAAATATATATGAGTTAATATAAAACAATAAAGACAAACGCATAAGGTGGTCAAGCACGCTTACATCTGATGATATGGTATGAGCACAAATCGGCTTTCCTGGTAACCGCCGCAATTATGGCATTGCGCACATGGCTCTGACACGCAACACCGTCTCTCGTAGCTTCATCGGCAGACACGATTTGTGGACATAGGAAGGTGATCGTATTTGCCATTTTGTTTGACACCAGCCTCGATAGTAAGGGCCTTTGATGACAAAGGCATTAAATTAAAATTATACTAAAACTTACTATTAACTTTGAGAGAGAAAAAATGTGATACTTACAAGCAGTACGATTGAATCACCGAGATGTTCAGCATATCACCAAGCAGCAGCTCCTTGACATCTCTAATACTGATCAGCAACTCCTGGGGTTGTTTGTTGTGGAACACAGACACTGGAACCTTAAGGATGAACTGAATGAAATCATCACCCTTCCCGAGTATCATGTTATATAAGACCTGCTGACGCTTTCGCAGTGTATTCACCAAATTTTGGGGAAGAATGAAATCTTTTCGAAGTGGACTGATGTAGTGATCATCCTGCTGACCCGATGGTCCCTTTCCTTTCGACGCACGGACTTGCTTACCTTTGTCAGCAATAGGAACTGTAACACCCCAACCATTAAACACGTCATTACCTCTAGAACAGTCACAAATTACCCTTACTGACGCAGCGGATCACTATTACAACGAAGGGTGATACAACGCCGTTAGCCACCCATATGGCTAACCGGGCCTATCTCACATACTGTAACGGTCTGATGGACTGGATCAACCGAGTACACAATACAATACAATACTCAAATCATTTCTTTACTATACCGAGTCTACAATATACGGATGCCGACAAAATATTCGGTCTTACACCTCATTCAAGTACATAAGTAAATTAAAATCTATCTACCCATGTTTAACTACCGACCCCATCCTACACTCGAATGGTATCGTCTCCGGTGTACCTGCGAATAAAAACGATGCCCCTAGGGGCTCAGCTAAAGCTGCATATGAAATTTGCATATACCGCGTGCTAACCGCGGTACGCCGACTACTTTTGTCGAGAGCATGAGATTCATTTTAATTCAATCAACATGCAACATAGCAATACATTACGTATGTACACTACACAAGGATTCACATTCAACCAGAGAATTAAATCCTTAACTAACATAACAAGGTTGTTAGTTGTGTTAATTTACTCTTAGGCCGTGAGGGTTATACCTCACTAAGCCTTGGTTACTCATTCAATAACTCACCCATTCACTCGGGTCACTTATACTTATTTTCGCCCATCCTCACGGGTTACTCATTCTTATACCCACCCACTCTCTTGGGTTACTTATACTTATATCACCCACACTCATGGGTTACTTACTCTTTATCTCACCCACACTCTTGGGTTACTAGTACTCAAGCTCTTGTAGATTCTCGAGACACTACAGGTCTCCTACGTCATGCTTGTTTCTTTAAAACTCACTTAAGCCAAAACACATGGCACTCGAGCATAGTTCAACTAGCTCCCGGAACTCTCTCTTAGTTCCTACTACTTACACATAGGTCCGACTACTCTCGGACTACTCTCTTTCCCAAGCACTCCTCTCTCGGAGTTATTATATAATTATATAAATAAATCTCGGAGCATCTCTCTCGATGTTCCTAATGATTTGGGATCAATACTTAAATTCGGGTAATCTTAGGTTCAGGGGTTACCCTTACATTACATACACTTATATTTTCGGTTATCTTCTTACACCGGGTAAGGTCCTCATATAGGAGGTCGACCATGTCTCAAGGGAGTTACTTAGTCCCTTAGGTCTCTTTACCTTTCTTATAAGTTCACATCTTTAACTAACTTCAATCCTCATTACGGAGGTTCATTTACCTCTCCATTCATATTTATTCTGTGGATTGTTTCAATATGGTTTTCTAACCGCTATCGGGTATTTACTCAACCCGTGCATCTCCTCACATACAAAGGAGTCATAGTTTGCGTTATCGTTACACTTTGATCGATAGCTTGTGTGTGTTTGCATATTTTCATTGTTTATGAGACTTCCGATCTAGGGTTTCTAGTCAATCAATACTCACTTTGAGTCGGTCTATGCACTATGTTAGACCACACCGGCATACAAGCATGTTAGCTCATACAACATACAACGAGGCATATATAATCAAACAAGGGATTATTTCCATGCTTAATCTTGATTAAGCCGGCACACAAACACACAAATTAGAGTAACTCGGTTAGCATACGGGGCATGAGAAAATCATACCTTTCACGGGGTTAGCTTTACCGTGTGATCTCACCATGCTAGGTTCGCACTTGGTCCACTGATAACATTCAAATGTTTATATTAAATTAAGGCGTTACGGTATGTAAAACTAATACTCCCGCACTTAACCCCGTTATCCCGTTATTCCTAGTTTAGTTCATGTGTTCTTAAACTCACAACTTCTTCATTCACTTCTCAAACTTGTTCACACTCTTAATGACCATTAAACATCATTAATCGAGTCATAATTACCTTATAATATCATTACCCATCAAGCCCCTACCTTAGAATGGCTTTAAAATGATTTCTGTAAAGAAAATGGGGTGGTCCGGGTTTGTGTCCGGGTTTACAAACCCGGACCAATACTTCTGGTCACTCTCGGGTGCATTTTAGGGGTGGTCCGGGTTTGTGTCCTGGTTTGTAAACCCGGACCACTCCTCTGTTACAACAATCTGCCGTGTTTTAGCCCTGGTCCGGTTTTGTTGTACTGTTTACAGACCCGGACCACTTGCAGAAGTGAAGTTTCTCCTTGTTTTTGATTATGTTACAACTCCAAACTTATTCCAACTTCTTCCCCACTCTCCTACATATATTATAGCATGTTTTGACATTTTTTAGGCATTTAAAACTAACCTAAACCATTTTATATATTCATTGTCAAATAACTCATTTCACTGTAATTTTTTTCCTCTGTTACAGTTTTCTCATTCTTGCTTCTGTTGCAGTTTCTATCCTTTCTTTCTCACCATTCCAACCTCACGCCTTAACACACTCAAAGCCTTACTCCCATAGACATATTTTGACAGAACTTACCTACATTCTAAGCATTCTCACCACACTACAACAGCCACTGTAACACCCCTACTAATCACTTAACAATAACTGAAATCGCAGCGGAAAAACAACTAAACATAACTAAACGATTCGGTGCTACAACGCCGTTAACCACCCACGTGGTTAACTAGGCAGAATAAATACAAGTGTACCGGTCTGATGATCAGACTCCCGAGCATTAGGTAACAACAACCATATATACATAACCAACATACCGAGTATCTAATACAAACCGACACTGTAAACTGTACACATGAACTTCACTGTCAACTGTAAACAGCCGGCACTGTAATATAAACGGTACCAAAATATAATGCTCGGGAGCACAGGCGCATCCCGGGCTCAACATCCAAAATAACCAAAAGTATTCCTGCAGCCTAGAATCTACAGCCATTCCGCTTCCTCGATCCTCATCCTGCAGTAAAAATATGGAGCCCCCGAGGGGGTCAGCAACCCTTGGCTGGTATGGTTAACGCGCAGCCCATCGGCTACCGGGATACGTGCAACTAATTGTCATGATGACATGGCATTCATTTTAACATATAACATATACATATGGCATAGCAACAACATTGCATAGCACAACATCACATACATAGTGGGTACACTTCCCACAACAACAAACCAAGAAGGTTAATCAACATAAGAAGCCTAGAGAATGGCTCACCCTCATGTTAAGCTTGTTACACACACTCATTACCGTTCTGTTAGCCGAACGAGTAACTTAAGTCACAGGGTTCGGATATTGTGACCCGAACACACCACACAAACACATGTTCCCACTAAACCGATCATAAGTCAGAATAGGTAAGCTTTGGAGGAAGCTAGCGGGAGATCGAACGCCAAATAAAGGAGAACAATCTTAACATCATAAGAGTCGAATCTAATACAGATATCTACTCTTATACTTACACGCGTGACCGGACAACCGGATTCCTCACCCCCAGTTAACACTCGTTAGAAATTCATGTTGGAACTCAGTAACAAATCACAGCATGTGGTTAAACCTTGTTAGTCACACACAGGGGTATGAGTCACACTTCAACAATACAATAATGTAAACAACTGTAAACTCGTTACATGACTTAAGTCTTACAAGGTCATAAACATACAGAAAACAAACAACACACAAGCCGGTGTAAACTGGTAGGCAACAGACTACAAGAAAACCATACCTTGGTCCTTGCTTCGATTGATTTTCACCGTAGGCCACTCCTATACATAATTAAGAATGTTGGTTAATTAACTTACTTAACTTCAAATTTACTAAGTGTTTAACATGGTTATATGACATGTTTTAATGGCCAAACTAACCTTGATTACCTACATATAACCCCTATGGTTAACTACTTAAGCCACACTTTGTTTTTTTTTTACAAGTTTTGGTCCGACCGACCTTACCGACCGACCTACACAAGGTCGGTCCATTCCAGAACACATTACCGTCAAAAATTCTACTCCGACCGACCTTGCAAGTTCGGTCCACAAGGTCGGTCTATTCCCGAGAGTTATTCCCTTTGAAAACTCAGGCCCGACCGATCTTGGCAAGTCGGTCGCAAGATCGGTCGATTCCCGAGACTCACTTACGTACAACAATTTTGGCATGACCGACCTTGTAAGTCCGGTCCCAAGGTCGGTCTATTCCAGAGACTCGATCCGTACTAAAAATCCATGCCCGACCGACCTTGCAGGTCCGGTCCCCAAGGTCAGTCCATTCCAGAAACCATTTCTCGCAGGGTAAACTGGCTCGACCGACCTTGCAGGTCTGGTCCCCAAGGTCGGTCTGCTCCAGACCCTTGTTTTTAATTACCCATTTAACTCCAAACTTCCCCACATATATCCTAGTATGTTTAACCTTATTTGGGCACTTTAAACACACCTCAAGACCTCCATTAAACTCCTTAAATCATTCACTAAAATCCTCCTCAAGCATTACACAAATTCTTATAAAAAGGTTTACACTTGTAATGTTTTTCACTAAGTTTCTATGTGGTGTTTCATAGCTATAACTTCCACTATTCCCAAATGTTTTCTCACCACTACAAACATCATCTCCCAAGCATCTTTTCTTCCTAACCAAACTCCTTGAATATCTCTACAAGTTTATAGCTCCTTCATGCAACAAATCACTTCTTCCTTATTCACCAACATTGCACAAGTCCTAAGCACAATCTCACCATGATCTTGAAGTATCCCAAAACACTCATTTGCATTCTAAATCCTCTAGAACATTGCCTAAGTCCTTTTTACATCTTAGAATACCTTAATGCATGTTTCTTTCCCTAGTAGAACACTTAACCATTCAAACACTTCCTTACTCACCAAACTCATTTTAAACACCTAAAACTTCTTATACATTATCTAAATTTCGACATGGGTTCTCCTAGCATCTTGTTACACCAAAACACAAAGTTTCCATCATTAAGCATTCAAGAGCACTTAAACCCATCAAGAGCATTCTTATACACAAAACTTCACCAAACTTACACTACATCACAATATAGTGCATTATTTAAATTTCTTGGCACTTAGGCCCTTAATAACATGGCTCTTAGGCCCTTAAGATGCATAAACCTTAAACACTGAATTTCCACAATATATTGCCTTTGACCTGCAAATACACTCAACAACACATATGCCCTTTTACTAGTCTCCTTTAGAACATTTTACTAAGTCATTCACCATTGGCTCCTAGATCATTTTAATAAGCAACGTAAGCTCATTTCTCCTAAGACTTTAGACTACATTAGGTTAGCATATTTACCTCTTTTCCTCACAAACTTCTTTCTTGTTTCTTGACTAAATCGGCAAGGCTTTTAGTTGCTTGTCAACTTCTAATCAATATACAAATAATGAAATGAGTATACAAGCTTTATGCTTCATCTCATTGTAAACCTAAATACATATATTGTCTTAGACATTTAGATGTTTGTTTTACCTTGGATACAAAAGAGAGTTTGGATATGAGCAAGAGAGGACTCCACCTAGCCCTTGAAAGATTCAAATGAAGCTAAAACAAAGCAAGGTAAGGGCACCATTAATGGTGATTTTTCGGACAACATAAAAACATGAAGGAAGTGGAGTTTTTATTTGAGTTTCCTTACCTTGAAGCAAAAGAGAACAATAAAATGTAAAAAATATGAGCTCAAGCTCCTCCCATGGAGATTCCTCTTGGCACCGAAATGGAGCTCTTGGAATTTTGAAAGGATGAAGTTGAAGAGCTTGATGAGACAAAGAGAATGGTGGTCTTGGTTTTTGATTTGGCAATGTGAGCTAGGAATTACAAGAGGTCAAAGATGGAGTTTGGTGTGGTACTATTGCAAAACCGTGAATGGAGAATGAAGAACAGAGGTTGAAGACGTGGGAAATGAGAGGCAAATGAGAGAATGAAGTTTGAGTTACTTTTGGAGATATTTGTAGTTAAAGTAAATAGTGACTCACTTTATAATTTTGCTTACTTGATAAACTAACAAGGGGGAGATAACTCACCCTTATAAAAACCGGCCCCCATTAAGTAGTAAGGGGTGTTTTAGTCTTTGTTGACCAATTAACTTACTTATTTGACTTATGTTATAAACTTGCTTATTTTAGTTACTATTCACTAAAAAAGGCACATAGTTGTGAAATTTTTTATTTCCCATGATTTATACTTCCTAATGTGATACTAAGTAGTACACATGTTAATTAGAGAGTAATGATGGACATTTAGCCATTCAAAATCATTTACAAGACAATTTTTCAAAAATGTGCTTTAAGACTCCTTAAAGCCATTTTGTGTTTTTAATGTTTTCAAGCTTGGTTTTCTTTGGTAATTGGTTTAATATGTTCATTAATATATAAATAAGGTCTTGGTAAGCTCATTAGTGTCTTAACCAAGCTTATCCCAAGCTTAGAGCACATTTTAGCCTTTATTGACCTTAAGGTATTTATTTGTGTTTTCTATGGCTTAAATTGTTTACTAATGTTCCTAAGACTCTTTTTAGTCTTAATATACCATATTTTAATGTTTAAACAACATACTAAGATTTGGGGTATTTCAGCCACCAAGATCAGTTTTTCATCCCTGTTATTAAGCATAACAATCCTTACAGCCAGCACATAAATTCCTCTCTATTATCACACAATACTTGCTCAGTTTTATAAGTTTGTTTTGTACCCCCAAACAACATTAAAACTTCCTCATTCAACAAACAATATTGTAGTATCCAAACTACACTAATTCATGGTCATTATTCACGTTCAAAAATGTGTTTTACAGAGAACAAAACTATCTAAGGTAAGTTCAATACCTTGTTAGCTTTCTGATTTCTTTTCCCTTCTTCCTCCTTCTCTTGTTCTCTCTTTCTATTCTTGTTTCCACACCATACAGAGGTTGATGAGTGTCCAAATGAGCATGTTTTATAGGTGTATTTCATGTATAATGTTAGCACTTTTCTTGCTCATTTCTCCACTTCGGTTAGTTTTCCTCTAGTTTATGTTTTATTGTTTATCTCACAAAATTATTGGTTAAACATGAGGAAAACCAAGCCGGGAGTGAAGTAGTAGACGGAGAGACGAACGCGTAGACGCAAACGGCTCAGAAAACAGAGTCCAAACGAAGAATCTAGAGCCGGTCAAAGTTTGAAGGATAGGCACGTCAAGGGTTGCAACCGCCCAAGAAGAGGCGGACCTCTCACGGCTGCAACCGCCTACTAGCTGGCGGACCTCTCACGGCTGCAACCGCCTACTAGCTGGCGGACCTCTCACGGCTCCAACCGCTACTATCAGGCGGTCTTCTCACGGGTGCAACCGCCCCGTAACTGGCGGACACCACACACAACCGCGAGGCGGAACCGGGGCGGACAACAAAAAGAAACCGCCTCTTAAGAGGCGGTTAAGACTAAAATCAACGACCGGACTAGTTCTTCTTCGCGCAGTCGTCGTCTTCAACTTCAATCGCCATATCTATCTACTCCGCACCGCCTACCATATTTCCCTCACGCACTCAGCTCTGTCCCCTACAATTAATGCTTCAATCAATGAAGCAATCAATGAAGCAAATATCTACGGAAGATTACCTCTTAATTTCTTCTATAAATACCCATTCCCTACAGCCTGTACGAGTGCACGGAGGAAAACCTGAAATCACTCACACTCACCTCATCTCATTTTCTTCCAGTAAAACTCCCGTATACCATTTCACTCCATTAATTCTCTAATTCACCCACTTCACTTATAATAGCCTTCGTACATGTTTCACTCTTCGACCTCTCCATTTCTCCATTCACTAATCACGTCTCCGTGCTGTTATTACGTCCAACCTCTGTCAGATTTATTACCAGTTAATATGTCTGGCTAAGGAGGATTTGCTCCGGGCAAGTTTTTAATTATGGTTTGCTTAATTATGTAATCAATATTTCTACCGGTTTAAATAAATACAGTTTGTTACGCTTAAAGGTTTTCTCTCACCATTTTAATAAATTACATGAATTTATTAAAATGCTTTCCTAAGTCTATTTTGATCAGACCAGGTGATAAATAGACAGGTTATTTAAGCCGTAAATCTGGAGAAAACTTATTATGATTAATAAGTTATTAGTATTTACAGATGCAATTATAATTCCTTGAATTTTAACGTCTGTTTTCATAGTATTGCTCGAACCTTGATTAGACCGAGCATTTTCTGGTAAACGAGTTCTTAAGGGTCTATGACTTAGTCCTTAGGATAATAACAGGAATTTGCCAAACTAATATATTAACCGGTAGAGATAGCATAATTAATCAGATTATATAAAACCTGAACCCGGAGTTCCATTTAATTCATCTACACTCAGTAATTTAATCTGCTCTTTTATTTTCTCTAAAAAAACCAAGTCAATTAACTTCCCCCTTTGTGACAAGCTTAGGAACTATTTTAGCTCGCTATAAGTCCCACGGTTTGACCCCGGCCGCTTCTGTCTTCTATACTACTGTGACCGGGGTTTATTTGCAGCCCGACGGATATTTTGAGTATTAATTTCTCTCTTTTATCAATTTCACCAGTGCTAATAACTCACGATAAATCCACTCTGCAGAGGTATAGATTGCTATCTACAATCATAACCCCAAACCACACATAACAAGCTTGTTTATTTCTCACGTAACTCACAAAAATAGTATTTCAGGAGCTAGTTTTTAGGGCTTTAACACTAAGGAGTTACCTTGCTCTCTTGAGTGCCATCTTTGAACAGAAAGGCTAGCAAAATCTCACCCCTCTGTTGAAGAACAAAACCGGCTGAAAAATGAAGCCAAGTTCAACGTGGGCATTTTTTTGATTTAGCAAGAATAAGCTAGAAAGATGGAAGACTTGAGCTTATTTTTACCTTGGAGTATTTAGGAGATGAAGGAGACTCAAAACACCTCTTCAAGCTTCAACAGAGGCTACGGTCATGGAAATGAAAATGAGGGTTTTGAATTTTTGAAGGGTGGAAAATGTTGCCCCGAACAAGAGGAATCCAACGGTACAAATTTTGTGTGATTTGGTGTTGTATCGAGTAAGAAAAGAGAGGATGAAGATGGGCTGTTGTTGCTCTCTGATGAAATCGCAATGGGGTTTACAGAGGAAGAAGATGTTACAAGGAAGAAGAAATCGTGACTGGCAAGAGAAATAGAGGTGAGAGAGTAGAATACCTCTTTTACTATTTGAACTTGTTTACTTTATTTCTCTTGTCACTTAGTGTATTAGGAACAAGGGGGAGCTGCTAGTAAAAATAAAACGTGCCCCCCCATTACAGCTCAAGTAACCGGCCACATATATAAATTACAAGGGGTTTAATTTTTACTTACTACATTTACACCCCACAACTTCCCGGTTTTTACACTATTCACAAACCGGGTCCGTTTTTCGGATTTTTCTCGTTTCTTTATTTTAATGGTTATTAAGCTTCCATTAATGCTTAATTATAGTTATATATAGTCAACCATAATTTTTACAGGTCCATTTGACCACTTAAAGTCACGTTTTCGGGTTTCTCGAAAAACGTGCTTTTATGCTTAATTAGCGTTTTAACCCATTATTTGGATCCGTTTTCTTCGGGAATTATTCCCACATACTAATTACGCGTAATTAAGCCCTAGGAATCCATCTCGGACCCTAACGAGATCATATATCTCCTTTACTCATTTAACACGTGTTTTAGCGTTTTTTGCTTTTCAAGCGTTTTCTCTTACTTTTGGTTTTATTCTCTTTACCAATACTCTCTAGGCACTATTAGGCCTTTAATAATCATATTAGAATAATTAAGTCACCATTTTTTTAGGTCCGGGGTATTAAAGGAACAGGTGCCTAAGAAATGACAAGTTAGTATACGTTAGGAAACTATTCCCAAAACTGCAGTTATATATGGAATGTTAATTAGTAAACAAATTTAAGTTCTTTTGCTTACCGTACTATCAGATAAATCCACCAGATTGCAAGGCCACGGTACTTGTGAGCCACGTGCTTCAATGACAGTGCTCCAACCATTCCACTCCATCGGTAGTGGAATGGTATCACAGCCTTGACAGACACTGTCTACGAACACACGGACGTACCAGGGCGGAACTCGCTTAAAATGACATAGTGACGCCGAATCAGTCTGTAGAATTGTGCCTAAAGCAACCATAAAGGTGCCATGTTCATTGATCTGTAGAAGACGACACTTTTTGGTTTCCAAATAAACTAACAAAAACAATTAGATTCATATATACATTGCAACATGCATACTTTTGATTAATTGAAAAAATAAATAATGACAAACCACTAAAATTCACACATACTTGAAGCTTGGCATATGGGAATGGATCAGAAGGTGCAGGTACAGTGTAAGAATGAGAAACCTGAGACGGTACATGGGTGGAAGCAGGTGCAGGGGTGGAAGCAGGTGCAGGGGTGGAAACGGGTGCAGGGGCATACACTGATGAGCTAGAAGATTGATGCCCCTGACTCAGCTGTTGCATCAATCTTGCTTCCATTTGTTGCATCTGCTGCTGCAAATCAGATTGGAATTGCCGTGACAACTTCCTTTCGATGTCCCTCATTTCTTCCTCTCTCCCCATCCGCTGGGAGCGCGGAAAAACATCTCGCTGACGCACTGTGCATCCAAATCCTCGAACTCTCTCCAGGGTAATCCTTCTTCCCAAGCGCTTTGTTCAACGGATCATCCTGACTATGAGGCTGGCCAAGAAAAGAATCAGCACCCTCTGCAGTCTTGTACACGCAAAAAAAACATGTAAATTATGAATTAGATCAAATAAATAAAACATACATAAATTGTAGGAAAAATTTATAAACTATTAAATATTACTCAGGACACTCACAATTTTTGCAGCTAAGTCTACAGTCTCCTTCCGCGGATAATACATTTCGCCGTCCTTCTCTAATTGGCGGCCAAGCATGTATGCTTGTGCCCGATTCACCTCATCCGGACTCTGAATCGGCTCAATTGTGTCATCCTCACACACACGCTTCAATAACCCCTTTTCAATCCAGCCTGGTATACGCCCCGCGTACCCAGCTCGGCCCATGTAGTGTGGATTCTGATCTTTCAAGCGATTTTGTCGGGCTTTTTCCTGAACTACCTGTGGAAAGAATTAATACAATTCATTTAACTTTATCCTTTTATATTAACAACATAAACTTAAAAGTTAATCTATGAAAACAATTATGTACCCTGAACTCAGGGGTGATACGTGCTTCATAGAATTCCTTCCACTCCTCCTCAGTGATCATGCCAACGTACAGCTCATAGGGAGGCACCTGCTTCGGGTTGTCCGTATTGATCCAACCAGCCACCAGCCTATTTTTGAATGCTCGCATACGCAAAGCAAGCAGTGACAACACTTTATCATATGCTTCATCTGGGATCTGGTACTTCTTCTTCAAGCTCGTCCACATGATGTTCTTTATTTCCAGATCTTGGTTCCTCCGGTTTTTGTTGATACAGCAATGGGTCTTAACCAATCGACCCATGGCGCTGGCAAACTTCTGCTTAGACGCACCAGTGGGTCTAAGATACCTGTAATATTAACAGTATATATGTTAGTCATACGTAATATATATAGTACTACGTATAAATGTACAAATATCAGTATATATATGAAAAAATAAGACAGAATAACATATAGGTGTAACATATACCTATCCCACACCAGATCAATCATGCCACTCTCCTTCTTCTCATTTAGACCACGTGACGGTCCTCGTGTCTTTCGTGGAGGGCCCTGAGAGGTCGTAGGAGGGTCCTGAGAGGTCGTAGGAGCATCAGCGGCAACGACAATCTGTGTACGCTCCGTTAACTGCATCTATCTCCATCTCCATATCCTCATCACATTGTAGGAGCATCTCATGATCGTTGGCATCCATAATCTGCACAATATCATTACATAAATATATAGTCAGTGTCATACATAGAGTCATATATAGTCATTTAATATATAGCTATTCAGAGAAACATTATATGAACAATTAAGAAGTAATTAGAGAAAAAAATTATAAACTAACCTAGTAGTCTGCTTAGTCCTGATGTGAATATTGCTAGACTTCAATCAACCAGCCCGTATGAGGTGTGACAATGAAAGTTACTACCAATGCCTGCAGAAGATAGTTTGTACACAAGAATAATTACATTTCGAATCTAATAATTCAATACTTTGACAAAATTTCTGGGAAAGAATCCCCCCTAAAATATAGGGTTTCACCACAATAGAGCATGTACAAGAGGCGACAGTTTGGTTCACAAAATTAATCCCAAATACACTTAATCCTAATAAACACATTAATCTCAAACAGAGCATGTATCTTCCTGATCGACAGTTTGGTTTTGCAAAATTTCACCATAACTACGTGGCTATATTTGTATGCCCAAACACTATATTTTTCGCCTAATAACATATTAATCTCAAGTCCATTTGGACACAACCAGCAAGTATATACTACCAAAAATCAGCTCAGGCGACAGTTTAATTGGTTTGCAAAATTAATTAATCCCAAACATGCACTTAATCCTAATAATTAAACACATTAATCCCAACCACAGCATGTATATGTTCCTGATCGTTCAGTTTGGTTAGCAAAATTACCTCCAGCAGAATCAAGAATATAGGCGATAGAGCATGGATCGATATTACGCCAGTTGGGTTGTAAAACTAATTACTGCAGATGATATACGTATGTACCGAGGCGATGGGCATGTATGTTCCTGTTCGATAGCAGGTTGCAAAATTAATAAGAGTGAAAGAGCAGAAATATATATATGTTCCTATACAAGTTCGCAGATTTGATGAATTACCGAAACAGAGGCGATCGACAGCTAGGCATGCAAATTTGGGTCGATCGATCGATGATCATCAGGGCGCAAATATCGGGAGAAATCAATGCGTAGCAGGTGCGAGAGACGGTCGGCCAGAAAAGCGGTGGCGGCGGCACGGACGGCGACGCGGCAGTGGCGGCAACGACAGTGGCGGCGATGGCGCAGTAGCTAGCGGACGGTACTGGCCGGGGTACGTATGTGAGCTCAGTCGAGAGAGAGGTAGCTAGCTCTTGAGGGTTACGCGTGGGAGAGATTAAATTTTTCGGGAGGTGAATTATTCAGGCAACATAAAGAACGCTTCACTTCAAAAGTGTTTTTTATGCTGAGAGAAAAAAACATAAAAAACGCTTCTAAACGGAAGCGTTCTTTATGCTGAGCGTTCCAGAGACATAAAAAATGCTTTATACGTGAAGCGTTCTTTATATGTTTCATATAAAGAACGCTTATTTTCCAAGTGTTTTTTTGTCTTTGGCGTGATACAATAAAGAACGCTTCCTAAGTGAAGCGTTCTTTAAAATGTCCGGCCTAAACCATAAATACAACGCCATACATTATAATCGTTTATAAAATGCTAAAAAACGATTTACAAATATAACCGTTTTAAAAACGGCGTTGTTTATTAATTTTTCCAGCAGTGAATTATCATCTACGCACCATGTGACCCAGGGGATAGAAAGATCATGTACGAAGAAATTCTCCACGCCAAATAAAACTGGAAACTAGAACTTATGATAATGGGGGATTTTAATGAAGTTTTAGAACCATAGGAGAGGCTGCCCATGCATTCATCGCGGTACACAAGAGGCATGAAGGATTTTAAAGCATGGGTAAATGCCATTGAGCTTATCGAAATACCCCTACAAGATGTGAAGTTTACATGGAGGGGAGGTGGCTCATTAAGCAAAATAGACCGGATGTTTGCTACTCATGATTGGCTAGTGCAGTACGCGGATTTGCGGCTACGATCATGTGAATGGATAATATCTGACCATCGTTTTTTGGTGTTGACTACGGGCACGATAAATTGGGGACCCAAACCGTTTCGCTCACTAGACCCATGGCTGGAGCACCCTGATTTTGAACCTCTGGTTAAGCAAGAATGGAATAATATGCATGTAGGGTCCACGTGGAGTAAGATGAAGAAATTAAAGGCTGTGCTACGGTGGTGGAATCAGAACTCGTTTGGTGCCATACATCAGCTAGTTGACGAATGCAAGACGGAACTGAAGGAATTGGAAAAAAGAATAGAATAGGGGGACATGAGTGACGTGGTTGAAGCAAACAGGGTAAAAGTGTTGGAAAAATTGAGAAAGGATGAAAGGGAGCAGGAACTGTACTGGGCCCAGCATGCTCGAGACAAATGGCTGAAAGGAGCAGATAATAACAGCAAATACTTTCATCAGCGAGCTACCCTCAACCGAAGAAAAATCCTTATCACATGCCTAGTGGTCAACGGCGAAATCTTGACACCCCGGAGTTAATTAAAGAACACATTGTCTCGTATTACTCCCAATTGTTTCGAGAGGGTCCAACGTCGGGCTCCAGACCCATGCCCACAAATCATCCTACATTATCGGTAGAAGAGGCATCTCATTTAGAAATGATCCCCACAAGAAAGGAAATCAGAGAAACTGTCCAACAATGCAATGGGTCAAAAGCACCAGGCTATAATGGCTATAATCTGAACTTTGTAAGGAAAATGTGGCATATGATCGGGGAAGACTTGAGTAGAGATGTGAAAAATTTCTTCATCACGTCTAGCTAGGAAAGGAGAAGGGAGTAAACACAACATGGGTAGCCTTGATCCCGAAGAAGCCGAAAGCCGCTCAATTGGAAGATTTTCGCCCTATAAGCATAGTAGGTTGTGTGTACAAAGTGGTAGCTAAACTAATTAATGAGTAATCGATTAAGGCCACTCATGCCTAAGTTGATCAGCGAAACACAATCGGGATTCATCAAAGGAAGAAACATCTTGGAGGGACCGTTCATAGCAAATGAAGTAATCTCATGGTTGAGGGAAAACCGAAAGAAAGGAGTGTTGCTCAAGATTGACTTAAAGAAAGCGTATGATTGTGCATCATGACAATTCTTGGATGTAATGTTAGAATGCATGGGATTTGGCACTAAATGGAGAGGTTGGGTGAAGGAATGTGTCTCTACACCAAAGATATCGATTCTCATCAACGGTTCACCTACCAAACCTTTCTCCCCAAACCGAGGGCTACGGCAAGGTGATCCATTATCCCCATCCTTGTTTGTGATTATTGTTGAAATATTGCATTGGCTAATTAGCAGTGCAGTGGAGCAAGGCAAGTTCTCGGGCCTAAATATAGGTAGAGAACAAGTTAGGGTGACCCATCTCCAGTTTGTGGATGACGTTCTACTCTTTAGTGAGATGGACAAGGAGGAATTAGTGAACCTAAACCAGATCCTTATTGCTTTTGCTGAGATAAGTGGGCTTAGGCTCAATATGGAAAAATCTGTGAGCTATTGCATTAATGCATCCGACGAAGAAGCACATATGGTGGAGGGTGTGTTCGGTTTGCCGGGTGGGTACTTTACCTACCAAGTATCTTGGATGCCCACTAGGTGCCAATATGAGGAAATGCTCTACTTGGGATCCAGTTATTCATAAAATCGAATTAAAATTGGCAACTTGGAAGGCATCCACCCTCTCTAAAGCAGGTTGGGCTACTCTCATCCGGTCAGTTTTGGAAGTTATCCCCCTTTATTATACTAGCTTGTTTGTGATGCCGGCTAAAGTTCGAAAGAAACTAGTCTCTTTACAACGACGATTTTTTTAGGGAAAAAATCATAGTAAATTCCTCACTACGGTAGCATGGAAGCGGATGATACAGCCTAAGGAGAAGGGAGGTTTGGGCTTCACAGATTTGCAAGCAAAAAACTTAGCATTCATGGCCAAATGGAGAATCAACTTTGCCCAAAATAAAAACCCCCTGTGGAAGCGGGTGACTCAATCGATCTACCAGGAAAGAAGAGGGTTACATCCGGGAGCATTAAACAGTGGCAGAAATAAGCAAAAGGGGGTTTGGTACTCGATTAAAAAAGCGCAGAAGGCCATGAGATGATCAAAGCAATAATTGAAGAACGATTGCATGTGGACGTCAGAAACGATGAGAGCTGCAGCTTCTGGTTTGATAGGTGGTTGGAGGTAGGCGTGCTAAAAGAGAAATTCCCCCGCTTATACTCTCTTAGTTGTCAGAAGGAGAATTCAGTCGCTTCCATGGGTGAATGGATTGACGACCGGTGGGTTTGGAAATTATAGTGGCGTCGCCACCTGTTAGCTTTCGAAGAGGAACTGGTGGATGAACTTGTCGGTATTATTGGAGCGAAAGCAATCTCCCCCCACCTACCGGATGAAGTTATCTGGAAGGGTGCGGCCAATTGCTCAATCACAAAATACATTACCGGGACGTAGTAGCAGGAAACCAGGAAGAGAGTAATGATACAGCGGGGACGTACTTGAAAGATCTATGGAAAGGACTGTGCGAACCGAGAGTTGAAATGGTATTATGGATGGCACTTGTAAAAGGCCTAGCGACTGGTGAGATCCTGTTTGAGCGCGATGCTGTTCCAATCGGCAAAAGTCTCTACCCGTGGTGTAGGAGAGAGATGGAGAGATTAGAGCATTTGTTGTTCATTTGTTCTAAGATTGCAGGGGCATGGGAACACCTCCTACGATGGTGGAACGTCAACTTACATTTAAGCCAGCAATCTGTGATATCTACAAGGACTGGTTTGAAGTAGGGCTTGGAACAAAGGCAAAGAGAATTTGGCGATCAATCCTATGCTATGGAATATACTATATCTGGATACATCGCAATAATGTAATATTTAGAGAGGAATCTCTTAATATTACTAAGTTGGTGTTGCAAATCAAGCTAGGAGTTTGGAGGTGGACTAAAACTTGGTGGAAAGAGATTCCACACACTTACGGGTTCTTTATTGGAACAAACTCACTTAAGGAATATCTTTAGGTTTGGGTGGATTGACTGTGTATCTTAAGTCCTAGTGCCCTTTCTAGTAAGGGTTTGCTGGTGTTCTATGGTGTTACGTTTTTTAGTATGGTTTATAGGTTGTAACGGGATGTGGCGGGTACTCTTTTTTTTCTTGGCTTTTTCCAACTGGGTTTTGCCTTGGAAGGTTTTAATGAGGCCCATTTTCTAGCTCATCCAATTGGATACTTATTCTAATAAATGGCTCTAAGCCTCAATTAAAAAAAAAAACCCGAAACAAACATACTCTATGATAGTTAAATCATTAAAGAAGCAAACATCGTCGAAGAATGTTAATGTGCTTTAGTATTATCCACCACCCAAGAAAAATATAACTCTACCCTATACAACCTTAGGTTGACTAACGCCGTCAAAAAAGCTAACGTCATTGAAATATACACATATAATAATATATGTTAAAATTTTACGAAACATATTAATACTTGATCTTATTTTGAATAGCTTTAACTATGTCATAAAGAAGAAACTAAAAAAATGGCAAAAATGGAGGCCAACCTCTAAATCACCATTAACAATCATCGGTTACCACAATAAGTCTTACAAACAATCACAAATCCCCAAAAGGTCTCTTACAAACATGGTCAAATTATTTGAAATGAAGAATACATTTGGGCCAAACATCCTATCACATATAATAACATGCTAAGATGTAAGTGTAATCGCTTAACAGAAGGACGTGGTTCCAGAAAAAGAAAAAAAAAAACATTGCATTGCATTGCATGGAAGAAACGGAAACCCCGGTGCAGTGTGCAACTTTTTTACAAACAATTAGACAATTGAAAAACAATACAAAATCAGTAGCATGCAACATGATAAGGAAGTGGAAGACAATCAAACAGCAATACCTGATGATCATGTGGGGCAAAAATATATGTTGCCAATGTTAATCTTTGAATACTTGTTATACCAATTCACAACTCCCACTTTGACTAGAAATTCATCAACAGAACAATATCGAGTGAACAAACACAAGTAGCTCTAGCCAGATGTCGCATCTCCACCAAATCCCGATTTCAAATACATAGTTTGGTTCAGATGACTAACATCATTCCACTTTTCTAAAGTCCAAATACCTCCATCTTTTGATATGGATCACACTGACTGAAGCATTAAGCACCTTTCCAGGATGACCTTTATGGGTTGCTCTCTCATAGAGTGACCGAATTACACCTCCATGAGATACAACTACAAGTGTTTCTCCTGTAGGGACAGACCAGAATTAACATACAGGGTGGTGAGAAAAAGAAGAAATATCAGCAGATTTACAAAACGGTCTTCAACAGCACCAGAAGTTAACCTTTATGTCTTTCACTGATGCGCTGTAATGCAGATGTGCAACGTTGATATAGCTGATTGATGCTCTCACCACCACCCTGTTCAAGGACAGAGCTTTATGATCCACAGTCATGGGTATTTGCATTAGATAAGTGATGTCAGTGAAGGTGCTCAGGCAAATCACTTACCGGGATTTCTTGATTTTTATTATTTGACACAAAAGCATTGTAAGCTACTGGACATGCTCTCATCATCTCCACTGGGTCGAAGATATGCCTTGAAGGTCCCCAAGATGCCTCTCTCGCAATTCTTGATCTTTGACAACCTTTTCATGAAAGCAGGTGTTTGAGGAACTAATAAGAGTGATGGTTTGAGTAACAATATATGCGCTGAGAAGATATGCAAGTTAAGACAAAAAAACTACCAGGAAATTCACCAAAGTCTCATCCCCAAAAGGTGGAAACAACAAATATAAGCTTTACAACAATGGTGCTTGGTTTTTGAGAAAAGAGTACAAGTGAGAATCATTTCTTTGGAGGCATTTTATCTCCCCTGTGGTGATCCCTGAAGCAGCGCAAAGTTGAGATTGTTTCCATTTCAATTAGTCATTCAATCACAATCCCCTACCTTGCAGAGGTTGTCAAGGGCAAGGGTGGAGCAACCCCATTCAGAGTTCAATCCGTTACCCACTAAAAATCATTCGCATTTTCATTAGTGATACACTTCTAATGTAATCTTCATGCCCAATCTTTTTACCAAATTGATACCCTATGAGACAGATAAACCAAATTGAAATATACATTCAACTGACATAATTCTGCAAATCCTCATCGTCGACGTGGGACCCTACTGATTTCCCTGAAATCCACCCCTAAGGGCAAGATTTTCAATGATTTCTGAGGCATATTTAGTAAAATTATTTAAGGCTTTGGAAAGAAGAGGTAAAGAAGGCATTTTAACTCACTTAGATAAGTAACTGTACACATGTACGAAACTATCTATCTGATTCTCTACAGATGCATTTTCAATGTGGTTAAAGCTTTTCTAGCAATAATGTTTTTCACCTTAAGCAGCCAAATGTAATATACACGGATTGGCCGTAGCAAACCTGAACACGGTCACATTTGCTGGCGATGATGTTTGCAGTCTCAAGAGCCCTCTTCAAATCTGACGAGTAAATGGTTGATATATTAGGTTCCTTTGCTAGCCGATTGGCCACCTACCTCCACCAAAATAAACCACAGCTACATTAAAGAGCCCAAACAGAAAACGGGAACACCAATAAGATGCAAAGGCCAGCGATAGCAACAATAGCCTGAACCATTTTCACTTACTGCAACTGCTTGTTGCCGCCCTGTCTCATTTAAATCGACATCTAAGTGTCCTGCAAAGGACAGACAAACAAAAACTGTCCTGATCAGTAATGTGCATGATGGAAAATAGAGCATGACATGCTGTCAACACAGAAGGCAGAAAATACCTGAATTTTTCGAATAGTATTCCACTCGGTCTCGCCGTGTCTAACCAGAAACATCGTCGTGCAGGATGAATTAACGCCACAATTGTTGCTGGAAGAAGAGATATATAAAGACTATGAAATGAGTTCAAAGAATCGAAGTATACAAGAGAAGTTGGAGACTGAACCTCTGACCAGAAGATTCGGCCATTTCAGAAACAATCAGGCTACGTAGACGACCGGATTTCGCTAATACGAGAGATATGAAGCTATCAGGTCAATGTGATTTCAATCTTCAGTGAGCAGAGGATTGCTTGTATTATGAGAGCGAGAGATTCTTTAAATTTTGGCAAAAGTTAGGGTTCTGTTCGGACTTGTTTTTACCCTGAAATCGAGAGGGATGAAAACCGATGAAGGTTTTTATCCTATAAAACATACTATCTCGTTGTGTTTAATGTTTTTGAAAAGGCAATTGTATTTAAGAGTTACATAACCTAGAAACAAACTGAGCAATGTCATTATAGAACCATTGCTGAGATGATTGAGTCTGACGGGTCAGATTGGCTAAGTAATAGGCTGACATGTGTCAGATCTGGTATGTGAAACCAAGTTACATTTGAAAATAAGCGTAATTTAACGAGAAAGCGATTTAAGACTTCCTGGGCCATGGGATGGACGGATGAAGTTGAGCCTTGATCAAGATAATCGATAAGTTGTTTGCAGTCTGTCAAGATACGAAAAGAAGAAGCTCCATAATCGTTTGCTGCTTGTAGGCCAAACTTCAAGGCCAAGGCTTCTACCTGAGAGGATAGGTAAGGGCCACTGCCCCATTTATACCCGACAAACTTGAGCGCACCACGATGAAAGGCAGTGTAAGCAATGCCATAGTGTGAAAATTGATCTAGGCTGCCATCCACAAAGATGTCCATAAACTGCGGATTCCCTTGACGATGCTGGAGAAGTAAATGTGGAGATTGGCAGGTGATGTTAAGAAAATTATCTGCGTGGCACCACCCCTGAGCAAAAGATGTAAGTCGTGAATGATTGAGTTGGCATCTGATAAACCAAAGGCGCCAAAGAAGCAAAGTGATTCGTGTCAAAGAGGTGAGAGTGGCGTAGTGACAAAATCCCAATACCAGTCGATAAAAGCGGCATCAGACGTGATGTGGGGAGGCTGTGTGGTTCCCGAAAATTTGTCCGTGTAAGGATGGACCATTGGGCAAAGCAACAAGACATAAGCTAAAGATTCAGGCGCCCCACAGCAGATGCAGTTGTGTTCTCCATCTGAAAGCTTCAAGCGGCGTGCAATTGTTAGCTTACATGGCGGGATGTCATTAAGAAGCTTCCACGCAAATAATTTCACCCGTGGAGGGATGTGTAACTTCCTGACACGATTAACTACTTGGCCAATGGAATTGGTGGAGGATGAAGGTGATGCAGAAGTGAAAGTATACTGATGTTGAAAATCACAATGGTAAGCAGAATTGACTGTAAAAGCACCTGAAGAAGAAAAAGCCCAGTACCAGGAGTCAGGAGGAGAAGATGGGAGATTAGTCGTTGTGGTAAGAGGCTGTGGATGTTCCATTTGAGTGATCAACTAAACATCAGTTGCAGGAAACCAAATGTGTAAGAGATCAGTATTCCACGAACCAGATGCAGTAATGAGAGTAGCCACTGGCTCAAGGGCTAAAGAAGGTGATGGGAGCTGCCAAAGAAAGGGACGACCTTCATCTTTCCCTCGAATCCACCTGTCATGAATCCTTGTAAACTGCCCGTGCAATATGCTCTTTCTTCCCCCATATTCTATCAAGTCTTTGACATTGAGTAAGGCTTTCCAAGAGGACTAGCATTTTGCTTTGCAACGGCAGTGAAAACTGTCCCAGTTATAAATATTATGCATGAATAAGTTGGGATAAGACTGAAGTAGGCTCAGTAATAATGCGCCATAGTTGTTTTGCCAACAGAGCTCTATTGAAAGTGAATAGATCACGAAATCTCATACCTCCAGAGGATGGACTCTGGCAGAGGGTAATCGATTTCTTCCAGTTACCCTTCGTATTGGTTGTTCTAGTCCACCAGAATCGAGAAAGTTGGCTCTGAATCTGCTGAAGCATCGTTTTGGGTAACTGGATGACTGACATAACATACGTGGGGATTGCTTGAAGGACAGCTTTGATAAGGATCGCACGACCTGCCTGGGACACTTTTGAAGTTCAGGATTGAATGCGGTGAGTAATGTGTTCACATATGTATCCAAAAACTGAACTTTTGTTTTTGCCAATATTACTGGGGTAGAGACCCAAATCATGAACCTGACGGGCATGCAATTGAGTGACAATTTGAGTACAGAGCTGAGGAGTGAGACCTTTGGAGAACATAATAGCTGACTTATCATAGTTGATGCATTGACCTGATGCAAGCATAAAATCATCCAAGACTGAGGTGAGACTGTCCACACTTTGAGCTGAAGTTGTTCCAAAAATCACACAGTCATCCGCAAACAAAAGATTAGTGATAGAAGATTGCATGCCCTTGATTGTGAATCCTTTATATAAACCAACATCAGTTGCTAATTGTAAAGATGAGCTTAGTAGAACCTCCAAACAACAAATAAACGAAAAAGGTGATAAAGGATCTCCTTGGCGTATACCACGCTGTGGAATAAAGGTTTGACCTGGGAATCCATTAATCATTATGGATGTCGAAATTGAGGTAATGCATTTACGTACCAGAGTAATCCAAGAAGGGTGAAATCCCATGCTACTAAGAACATCAAGGATAAAGTCCCACTCCTGAAATACCCCAAACCTTAATGTATTAATGAACTATCTAATTAGGATATACTAAGGCCAGAACATGCCTTATAAACATTAGAAGAAGTGTTAAACAACAATTTACTCCAAAACATGTTTAAGAACAATTAGAGCAAAAAGGTGTTTTAAAGAGCACAAATAAATTAGGGGACTACCAATAAGTTCCCAAGAGATTTCAATTATGAAATACCCCTAAAATTAGTAATATGCATTAAGCGGAGTTAGCGTTTAAACCGAAAACGTACCTTAGAGCACAAAAATGTGCTTTAAGGAAAAAGGTTCTTTAAGCATGTATACATGGAACGAAAAAGGCTAATGAGCCTAAATACCATAAAGAACCAATGAAACAACAATTAAATGGTCACAGGAACCATTACATATACACACAAAATAAGTATACAAGCCCACAGAAAGTTAGAGATTAAAACTGACGAAACAAGTCAAGGAGAAACCACTAAACGACTTGGTTTAAATTGGAATGAGCAACATGCTATTTCATGAACAAAGTTTCTATATGATGTAAATATACTAAGGACACATTTAAACTAGCCAAAACAAATTGCATAATCAATGTGAACCAGGAAGCACGTAAAATGGTGTTTTAAGGCATTTTCGACTGTGTAACATACCTAACACATGGTATAAGTCCTTATGTACAAGATTAATACATCTAATATTACATAAAGACAAGGGATAAAAAAAAAACGGACTAAATGGGGACTAATGCTGCCGACATGGGAGGGAAGGAAAAGGTGTTAAAATTCAATTTTGCTCTTTTCACCTACTATGCCTTTCCATGAGTGCCTTATCACATTGTCCCCTGAATGATTCATTAATCAGACACTTATCTATCATTCTTAGAGCTCCCAAACTCGTAGCTCCTCCTCCCTTTGAAGAAACTCCACAAAAACTCTATTGTTGCTAGATTAGAACCTTAAAGAACACCTTGTCTTGCACAGATCATACCTTCTCATCTTAAATCCAAATTCCAAGCTTGATAGCTCGTTGGAATCCTCTTTCGAAGATATTTCCATCCATATCTCATGAGTCCCCAAACTCTGAGGAAAAACCACGACGAAGCTGCTTTGATTCTCGAGGTAAAACATTGCCTTCTTGGAAACTCTTTGTTCTTTGATTTTCATCAAGGCCGAGTGCCTAGGGTTACTAACCCTTATTATTCTTCATTTATTCTATGATTTTGGAGCCAATTTCTCTAGCAAATTGCTGTCAAAATTTCTAAGGAAATCAAGCTTAAATATTAAGCTAAAGGTTAATATACAAGGTAAATCCTACAACTACCTATTTAAAGGTTCTAATTGTTGATCTATATATGATCTAACATGTTATTTATTTTGTTTAGGATTACCAAAATTATTAAGTGTTAGATTTAACTTTTAACACATTAAATGTTAATAATTTGTAAATCTAAAATTAGATTTATACTCCTTATGATATAAGCTTCAATATAAGCTATCATAATATACAAGAAAAATTCATATACTATGATTTTTCATATGGCCAAAATTAAAGAGTTTAAGAGAGTTAGAAAAATTATCTAACTTAGTTAAATTAAAGGAATTAGTGTAAATAAGAGTAATATGTAAAATTTAAGAGGTTTTGGTACCTAATGGTGATTGCCGAAAATTAATGGGGACAATATGGAATTTTTGAGAGTTTAGGTGATGAGAAAATAATTGTAGAATTAAGTTTACAATTTATAAAGGGATTATAAGAATTATAAGGATTTATAAGGTTTTGGTATATTTAAAAGTTAATAAACGATGGTATATATATACTATAACATTAGATAATTAAATCTGGTGATTTAGAGATGTTTAAAATGATTTTTGATGTTCAAAAATCTGTAGGTAAATTAATTACGAAAATTAGAAATTAATTGGAGTTAAGCTGGTTAATAAATGAAAGAATAGATCACAAGGGTAAAATGGTAATTTTACTGGTTAAACATGGTCAAACATGGTCAATGACAGTTTATAAAATATTTAGATGAGTTAGAATAAAAATTATAGCAAAAGATTCGGTAATAAAATGTTTAAGGAATAAAAAGTTAAGTTAAATTAACTTTAGGGGTAAAACTGTAAATTCTGGAAAGTTAGGGGCTTGACCGTAAAAGACTGGTCAACCCTGGGTATATATTGGTAATTCACCAAAATTATAAAAGAATTAATTAAGAAAGACTTTGGAAGAAATTAGAATAAAAATAACAAGTTTAGAACTTATTATGAGTAAAATAGAAATTAAAAGAAAACTATGGGTAAGGAATGTAAATAACACATTTTTATGTGCTTAGAAGGTTAAGGGAATTAAATAAAGAATTTAGAAACAAGTTGTAAAAGAAACAGAGTTAACACGGGGTTAAACGAGACCCGTTTGTAACTTGGGGTATACGAGAGGTATACCCGTAATTTAAGAAAAAATAGAAGAAATCATTATTATAAGATTTTTAGTGAAAATACAAGTTATATTGGAAAAAGAAATAAGTACGTATGATACGGAGTATCATACGGACGCATACGAAAATTTTTGGTATACATGAATAGTACTCATATACGTGAATAGTATCCGTATACATGAATAGGAAATATGTATACGTGAACAGTAAAATACGAGACGTATACGTGAATAGTGAAATACAATGAATAGTAAAATACGAGGCCGTATAAATGAATAGTAGAATACAAGACCGTATAAATGAATAGTGAAATACAGATGAATAGTGAAAACTACGAAAACCTAATACAAGGTCCGTATAAGTCTAAAGTTGCTAACTGTGCAACTAAGTAACTCCTAACAATGTTAGTATGTTAATGAATTAGAATTGAGTTTGAAAACACTCCTAAATGAACGAACCCGTTTAACGGTAAACTATTATACCCGGGTTAACCTAGGAAGAGGTTTAACTTGAAAGAGAACCAAATTAGTTCTAAGACACATGATACTAATACTAGTTCTGGTTACAGATCTAGATAGTCGGAGGCGTTCGGCGGATTAGGCGAACGTGGTATTAAGAGCTAGCCAATCTCCGGTGTATGGTATGGTTTTCTTGTAGCCTGCTTACTAACGAGGTGTCCCTCGGCTTGTGTGCTAATTGTTTATATGTTCCGACTAAAGAAGATAAATGCACGAAAATGGATTATTGCGTTTTCCTTTGTGAATCGTATTGTACTATACCGTCTTTTCTTTGAGCTCGCGTACTAACTTCGATTAGTAATAACACACGTAAGAGACATAAGATAATGATTTGAGATTCACAACGTTCCCACGTACGAAAACATCTAACATTGCACAATGGTGCATGAACATGAACACTCCCTAATATTGATTGGTTAATATCCGGAAGAGGTTAACTAACAAACATTGACTTTGAGACTTCTACTAACTGGGACTTGGGAGTGAGGAATCCGGGACTGACTTCGGTCATGCATGTTAAGGAAGGAGGTCGGCATCGACATTGGATCCGTCTTCCGTTTGACTTGTCTTATGACTCGTCGCCTGGAGACGACAAATAGACTCGACCACCACGGATGAACAGTTCGAGGTGGGAGGCAAATTTAGTTGGCGTAGGAGGATCAAGCCTACACCCCTCTTAATTTAAGAAATATTGTTTATTTAAACTACTGGAGCTGATAACTCACTGGCCAGGGTTAATAACAACCCGACAAAAAAAACAACAACGAACTAAGGTACAATCAGTTCTAATTAAAGAACGGTTGTTTTAATTGTGATAAGATTTGAGATAAGGATTAAGATCGAGGTAAGATAAGAATGGACTAAGATTAAGAGAAATCATATTTTAAGGAGTTAAATGATTAACTCACTTATTAAGGGAACGCTTTTAAGTCGTTCATTGTGTGTGAACTATGTTTGTTCATATGTGGCTTGTTGTTTATTGCACTTCTTACTTATGTTGTGTATCTAATCAACTTCATGCTATTGACAATTAGTCGTCGTAGCCCCGTTAGCTTGGGGGCTATAAGAGAATCGTACCAGCAAAGGTGCTGACCCCCTCGGGGGTAACTGTTTATTTGCAGGTGAATAGCGGAAGACGACCGTCCTGAGAGTAGGAACGGGTAGAGTACTTCGGGTTGCTTTTACATTTGTTATACGAGTTGTGCATGTACACTCGTTTAGTAAACGGATGAGATGTTAGTATGATGTATTAGGATATGAGATACTCGGTATAAGTTGTGGTTTATGGATTGTATTGTATAGATGCTCGAGTAATTATCCGGTTAGTCAGACCGTGACTTGTAAGAGAATAGGCCTAGTTGGTCACGTGGGTGACTAACGGCGGTAACACCAATTTAGTAGAACTTTTCCGCTGCGTTGCTAATGAACGAGATGGACTTAGGGCGACGATCATTGTATTTGGAGATGGGGTGTTACAAAAAGTGGTATCAGAGAGTTGTGACGCTCTGATGACTGGAAATTACCGAACTTAGGAATTACCGAGTTAGGAACTTTAGATTTTGGGATAAGGGTTGAGTATTAGTGCGAGAGGTGTGTTAGTTAGGATTCCCCGATGTGTATCGGATATCTATAATACCTGACCCGCCCTCCACGCCCCCGGTTCTAAGATACCAGAAATGAACGCCAGAGAGATGACAAGCTTTCTCTTACTCGGGAAACCCGATCTGGCAATTACTTAGCATTATGCAATACGAGAAGCACCTCATTATGCAATAGTCTTTCAAGACTTGAAGGTCCTAATTGGAGCGCAAAGTTGAAACAGGCGCTACCAACGGAATCCTACCAATGAGAGAATAATAATTACCGGCGACTTGGGTCGACAAGCTACGCAGTCGATATAACCCCGCCATACCAGTAAGAAGAAAAGCACTACGATTGCAATGAGAGGACAAGAGAAGCGACAGAAACACCGGACAACAGTCCAAGGGAGCAATAACAGTGGGATAATACCGCGCAAGAGCATAGGGACTACCTAAAAGTCAATTATGCAGCGGATAACTCCTAAACCACAAAAAAAGGGGTTGCAAAGACCTGACTGCAATAGCTCAGACGACTACGAATGCATATGCAAGTCATACTCCAAGATAGGACTACGATGTAGTGCCTAAGGAGAGTCAATACTCAATAAAGCACGATGAAGGTGTGGAAACGAGAGTGAGAACCAAGGCGAAAGCGAAAGAAAAAGGGTCCCTCAGAAAGGGGAATACCCTGATAAGTAACTATACTAACAAAAGCAGTTAGGAAGCTGCACAGATAATCAATTAACCAAAGCCAAAAAGGGCAGAGAAGGAGTCCCATGGACTACCACCTACATGGAGTTAGGAGAATGTACCATTACCGACGTACACAGTACCGATAGCCCATCTTGCATGGCGCACTTGCCTTGGCAAGTGCTGCCGCAATGAAGCTATACGGGAAGCCGTGAAGACCAAATAGTAAATACCACGGATATAATACATATTAACACCAGATTACGATTCCTTAAGACTGAAGAGCGAAACATTGGGAGGGCTTGACGGCCTGACCATGACAACTAAATCAATACACCAGTCAGCAGGGAGCTGGACTTGGTTAGGAAACTAAACAACGTGAGCATCAACAACAGACAACCGACACTACAGGTAAGAACATCAACCCAACACCAAGCCTAACCTTGAATGGAAGAACCGAAGAGATTACTCAACAATGTGAGAAGACCAGATGTAAGTAATAACCTACAAGGGAGGTATTACGACATTCAATAAAAACGGGATGAACTCCCAGAATAATACCATTAACAGCACTCTTCATTGAAGGTGTTGATAAACCCCAGAAACAGAATCAGAGAAAACAAATTTAAGCAATGACCTACCTAGGATCAAAGACGTGCAATCACGAAAGAG
The DNA here is from genome assembly GCA_023374045.1 of Limonium bicolor. Lineage (NCBI taxonomy): Eukaryota > Viridiplantae > Streptophyta > Magnoliopsida > Caryophyllales > Plumbaginaceae > Limonium > Limonium bicolor. The sequence continues at coordinate 77,434,214 of CM041783.1, forward strand.
AGAACCTCAAAAGGACTACACCATAGAGTTGGTATAGTTGAGCAGAAAAAGACCCATAAACGATGGTTAGTATTGCTTGCCTAACTCATTAACGCCCAAGTATGATTAGTCATTAACGGGTGGCGTTGTAACACCCCTCTCCATAATCACGATATAATCTCTCACGTAGCAATAAATAAAACGTCTCACAGCGGAAAATAACCAACAATTACAAAACTCACTCGGGTGTCACCGGCCATTACTCGCCCATGCGAGCAACGTAGCCAAACTACATCCAACTTCCAAAATAAACAAACTGCTAACCGCAGTGATAACGAGAAATTCCTATACATCATACTAAATCCATAAATCATAAACATCGACAAGTGAGCGTCTACCCAAACCTGAAAATACACAACCTTACCATAAGACCATACACCATCTTCATTGCTATACAACATCTCCAATTACCCTGTTCATGCTCTTCAGCTCCGACAATGATCAACAACCTGTAATGGTGTAGTATCAGCGATAGACGCTGAGTATGTCGGGCCTGGACCCTAATGGTCACTTGTCATTTTAACCATCTTATTATTAGATTGGTTTCACGCTTTACCATTTTACAGATATATTCAATACTGTAATAAACATGCATAATAAATTTAACCATCCATCCAAGTATCCATAAACATTCAACCATCCATCCAAATATCCAAACATTCATTTAATATTCCATACAATATTTATATATCGAACGTATCGAGTAATAACAATATAATGTACAATGTACATTCGCCGTAGCGTACAGTTTTCATATTTAATTTACCTTAGCCTTGTAGGCTCCATCCAACCATCAACACACAATAAAATAACCACAAGTATAGCCAATGAACAACAAAGCGAAACAACGAGAATAATAAACAAGTATTAAGTCTCGTCCGTGGTATTGTTCGCCACTGTATAAGTCTCAATTGTTTTAGTTGTTCAGTTATACCTAGTGACAATGTCTCGTTAAAACGGCATGTCTCTAGTTACCCATATATTATGGCGGGTCACCCACGGCAGTAGCCACTCCAACGGTAGAGAGTCCGACCAACGAGCCATTCTAGCTCACGGGAAATTTTCTTGATACTTACGGACCCGTACGCGGACATCCTGGTATCGTTTTTGTGATCACAGCGCGCACCAAGAGCCACATCCTCTTGGCTTTACTTCCATTCCTTTAATTAATTAATTATACCATCGCATCGCATTACCAAATTTTCTAACACAGCAGACTAAGGTCATTAGTCCAATCGGAGTCTGTAAACTCGGGATCCAGTGTTAGATACGAGAGAGGCGTATAGAAAAGGCCAATGCTCCGTACAAAAGTCTCAAATAATATGTATATGTTATTATCATAGTGCTACAACGTTTTACTTACGTTCCTTATATCTCATATAAGATAGCACCATAGCCGCTAGTTCGTTTTATATATATTGGTTCATATATACGAACGATACTGTTAACTCAACAACAGTAAATAATAAGCAGCTATAAAATACAATTCATGCATATTAATTAACACATTCAGACAATCAATCTTGTCACAGATCACACAGAAGTCTGAACTGATGAAGCCCTCAGAGATAATTAGAGAACATAACAACATACAAGTTATATCAACCAAATCCGAGCCCAAGGAGCAACCTTAGGACAACTCGGATCAAACCCCTTTACATACCGTTCACCCTGATTGTATTACGGTGGAGTATGAATCAGCAAGATCCCATGCTCCGTGTAGTCCGCTAGCTCGTTGAGCGTCTTGTCAGAAGTACAATCTAAACGGTAATAAACTATAAGTCAGTCTCCATGACTAACTACATCCGGTATTTCCGAATAATAAGTAACCCCGACAGTTCACCCTGTTTTCTACAGTTGTTCGTTACGGGTTTCTCTAAAACAGTCGGTTTTGTTACTTAAACGCGTACGTCATAACATTTCAACTGTTAAGTTTAATTCGTTGTATTTCTTTTAATCTTGTCCACCATCTAGCTTAGGTACATATCCTATAGTTGCATGTATTCATGCATGATTGTAGTACGTTATTATTTTTTGTATTGTATCCAAAACTCATAACTTATAGTTCATAACTATATATATTTTATTTTATTTTTTTAAAATAACCACCACCATTAAATCATATGGTTTCCAACCAAAATATATATCCACCTTATATACATTATCCTTGTGTACGTATATATTTACCACGTAGGTAATTCCCATGAGTTTAATAAACTCTTATATCATATGTTACATTTTATCATCTTATGTTAGATGATTATTCCAATTAGTTTTATTGTATTGTACAACTTATATTAAGATTGTTATCCTAATATTATGTAACATTTTATGTTGTACATTTACAACTCCTAAGGTTTATTCCATAAATACCTTAGTTTATAAATCCCATCATTTATAGTTTGTCACATTATTTTATGTGAGTACCCTTCCTTATATTAATTCCATCTAAACCATATAATTGTTATAACATTTATAACATTATAGACCTTAGTCTAAAATTCATTTTTCCAACTCTTATTAACTCGGTATCGCCCTTAACTTTATTTAAATTCCGTTTGACCACATAACATTATGTAATGTTATACCATATTCTAATATCATTGATATGATATTTTTATTTCCCTTAACTTATAACCTATAGTTTTTATACAAAACTATTTATTATTGCCTCTTAGGCACCATAAGAAAATCTTATTCTTTTCCATAAACCATAGTTTCCTTAATTTACAAAATCACCCCTTAAATCATATCATGTTATATATTCCATTTAATATAACATTTCTAACTTATAAAAAGGGTATAACCTATGGTTATTTTTTTGTAAATTCCGAACAGCCCTTGTGCTATTCTATAATTGCCATTTGGCCCTATTTATAACATATAGTTTACCATATCACCATCTATTTTTCTCCAAAGTGTCATAATGACATAATAACTATATATTATACATATATAGTTCATTTTATTCCAAAATCCATCAAATAAATTCCTAAAAATTCCTAATAGCCATGGGTGTTTAAAATACCATTTACACCCTTTATTTTCGGTAATAATATATTTACCACATATGTTATGAAAATATTACCTTAAGATACTTATCTTATATAACACCTTAAATAAGTTATCTAACTTATTTATTTTGGTCAAAACCTAGCATATGGTCAAGGTTGACCTCCTTAATATTTCCTTGACTATTAATTTCCTTTATTCACGGTTTGTACCCATACTTTTCAAAAATTACCATTTAACCCCAAAACTTCATAAAATCTTATAAACTTTATTTTAACTCCTTTTTACTTCTAATTTTCAGCCTTATCATTCTAAAGCCCCCAAATTTAATTTAATTACACCATAACCCCTCATTCTTTTCGATAATTATCTTTCACCACTTAAACTTACTTAAAAGCTTGTAAATGCATAAATAAAATGGCCTAAAATACATGGCCTTATTACAAACATTGTCTTGCAAAATAAATTACACATAAATGTCCCAAAAAATACATATAGATTTCGGCCTCACCACACACCTTTTATTTATTTACCAAACTTCCACATAATGTCTTAAATTTGACAATTATGCTTGTTTAATTAGTTATAAAATTTATTAAACCATTCCTTAAACATTTAAGGTCAAACAAGACCTTATTTTTCTTCTTCACTCACGGCAATAATATTAGAGATAGCTTAGAACATTTAACTTAGCAAGTTAATGTTTAAGTGATTTATACCTTGATTTAGCTTAGGTAAATCCTTGTTTGGATTCGCCACCTTAAGGAGAATTTCTCCAAAGCTTCTCTTACATGTTTCAAACAGAAAACAAGGCCTAGTTAGTCTCCAACAAAGATCTAACCATAAGAAGTAACTTAAGTCATGAAAATCATGGATTTTTACCTTAGATCTTCAAGCTTGATATAGATCTACTTTGGCCCTATTTTCCAGAAGGGAAAGAGTATCAAAACACTCTCAAGAATAAGGTATAAAACCGTGGGTGAATTAGCTTGGAAGATAGCTAAGTTTACCTTGTTTAAGATGCCAAAAATGGTGTTTTTGGCTTGGATCTATCTACTCCTTGTAGATCTTGGTATACCAACTGAATCTACATGAAAAGGAGAAGAAAATAAGGCTAGGAACAAAGTTTCACAGCCGAATTGAAAGGGAATCAAAAGATATGAGCTTAAAGCACATTTTTACCTTAAATGGTCAAGACTTGAACTTTCCTCCTTAGATCTGGTTATGGCAGAAACTAACACTTCCTTTAACCTCCAAAACACTCTACATAGATGTATAGAAAAGGTTGGAGTCTAGATCAATCGAAAAAGGAAAGAAAGATGAAGAAAATGGGCATTTTATGCCTTAGGAGCTTACCTAGAGCTTGAGCTCCCTCCAATGGAGTTTGGAAACTCACCTACGGTTGAAGAGGAGCCAAAGAGAGAGTTTGGACAGGAGTCCCACGTTTGGAATGGGGACTAATGAGAAAAATGACCTAGTTTTGGCTTAAAACACATTTTTTTCTTATTTTATGTCTTTAATGTTTTGATGACTCACCCATTACTGATTTGTGTTGAATAATTGAAGCTCAATCAGTGGAGACAAGAGGAGGGGGCAGCGTCCTTGATTGAGAGAGGTAGGGCATGATTGATTCCATTTTGAATCAAAAATGGAGCTTAAATGTTACTTTAAGCAATTAATGAATAAGTGACTCATCTCCCTTGTCTTCTTCTTGCTTGGTGTGCCGTGTAAAAGGAGGGAAGGAGGCTCCAACCGGCTGGCTTCATCACATGGGTAAGCAAGTGGAGACCACCTTTTTGTTTTATAAGGTAAAGTATGTCTTTTGTTATTTTATGTAAAAGTAAGGTGTATATTTAATTGTCACATGGGTCTTTTCTCTTGGTCTGTTAAGAGAATTAATTATCTGATTTTATGTAGTCCATTTCGTGGTCAATGGTCAACATTGACCAACTTAGTCAATGTTGACCCAAATGGGCCCCACATTAGGGTTTATTAATATTTTAATATAAATTTGTAAAAATTCGTAAATTCTTGGAATTAAATTCCTAATATCATATAATATGATATTTATTATTTTTAAAGGTAATTATAACCCTTTAGCCCTTTAAAACCAATTTAGAAGGCAATTACACAAAAACGTGCTTTAAGGAGTTTTAGTGCACATTTTGTGTCGCAAGGTGTTTCTGAGCTCTGTTTTCTTTGACAACGGTTTTTTTTGTGTTCCTTAAATGATATTTGATCATGGTATCCAATTTTACATCATTTAGAGGTCATTAGACCTTTAAGGTTTCTTTAGAGCACATTTTTGCCCTTTTGACCTTGAAGCACGAAAGTGCTTTTTTTGTGTTGGAGTGTTGCCCAACAATTATAATATGTTTAGTAATGTGTTATATACTTAGGACAAATTTTTAGGTCCTAATAAGTTCATTTGGGATTTATTTACCCTTAACAGTCAAAGGGTTTGCAAACATCTCGTTTTGTGTTGACCACTGTTGTTCTCAGTTGACTTTTAAGGCATGTTTAGGCCTTAATTAATGTGATTAGATATTTAATCCATGTTTTATAAGGTTGGGGTATTTCGAGGCGTAGTCAACGAAAGTTGAACAAAGTATTGACATGGCAGCACATGATAGCCAGGGTAAATACCCGACTTAGACACCGGAAGGCAGAGGCCTAATGAAAACAAATCCTTAATTGCTAAAAGACGCAAGTCTATGAGAGCGAAGGTATTGTCACAGACACTGATGAACATCGGATTACCTAAGCGAACTTCCACAGCAGGAAGCGAGATACAACAACTTATTGTTAAACCCAATAGTACATCCAATGATGTGACCCAACATTGACAGAGTTCAGAGAACAAGAGAATTATGTGGATAACCTACAGATGATTAAGAATACAGCAATGAACGAACACCGGCTCTCACTTGAGACTAATCAAGCATTAAGGGCCTACGAGCCAAGGATGTTAAATACATCAAAGCTCGAGGCGTAGGAAAGAGTAAAAAGGCTTATCTAGGCCATGAATGAACTACAACTGGTACATACGAGTGGTTATGAAACCTATACTAAATTGAGGAGGAATTGCCAGAAAAGGGCACCAATGACAATAGAGAGATGATACAATGACGGAGGTGGAGAACGAACCACTCCTTTAGGGTGGGGATACCTCTCCTTGTTGTGAGGCCTTGAGTGGGAATAAACCCCTCGAAATGGGCTTTCACTTATTAGAGATAGAATACAACCTACAAATAAACCTGAAATTTGAAGCAATTATCTTCGAGCTGAATGATAACAATCTTACAGTATGATGCGACAACCGCCTTACATTAAACCTGGGGAACTCCCAGTGTGTTTACACCAGAAAGGGATTGAAAATAAGACAAGACGTAAGTAAAACGACCGAAGAATCACGCCATCAATGGGCAATATAAGAAAGCTAAAGCTACTTCGGTAGTGGAGGCCATGAGAATAGTACCTGTTAAGTGGATTAAGTTATGGTGCGCAGCAAGGCGACCATTACATATGTAAACCATTAAATATTGACACGAAAGCAATCAGATGTATGAATAAAAACCCGATGTAAGTAAGGTGATGAAATGGGAGACAGACTGTGCAGTGACGCCAGTAGTCTTGACCATGTGATGAAAGGTTTCACAGGAAGCACACTGTCCATTCCGTAAGGAACTGGAAGTACATTCCTAGTGGATCGACATGAGAAATGAGATAAGAAGCTCTAAGGAAAGAGACCTCAAATTACTAAAGGATCGAGTCCGTACTAAATACAGAAGGTATAATGTAGTTATGAACCAGTAGATGGATATTCCTTGATTAAGTTCAAGAAGAACGACATGTGCGTTATCATGGAATGATGAAAGAGGAGATCGACAACAGAATACTTCACAAATTAGCTTTAAATAAGCGTGTGACGAACACTACGAGTATCCTTAAACGAGATGTGGGACGACCGCAATCCAAAGGAGCTTGTGAGCCTGATAGACTTAATTATAAGTTAGTCGGGTAAGTAGCAATGTATCAGTAAGGTACCCTATATATGTAAACGAGTAGTGTAAGAAACACGAGAAGTAGTTGACCCCGTACGACAGTCAGCGATGCAAACTCACACCAGAACAATAATTTACCGCGGACAATGAAGAGGAAGAACTCAGTTAAACCAATGAGATTAAAAGAGTCAGAGAACTCATTCCAGGAGGAAACAATTAAGAGTTATGAAGTGCGAGAAGCACTATTAGTAAGTATGAACAATTTATATGTCCAGATTTTTAGGGAAACTGTGAAGAGCAATAAGCACTGAACAGTAGCTCCAG
>CM041783.1:77442092-77540004 GCA_023374045.1 Limonium bicolor
TTACCAACGAACCTAAATCATAGCTAATAGATATAACCAGGTTAGCACAACATAATGAGAAGATTAAACATCAATTAAACTAAAGAATAACTAGAAACAAGAAGAAAGCATTTAGATTGTGGTTGCAGTTTTGCATTGATATTAAGGTTTCTGTATAACCAGATTACATGGGTATCATAAGGGTGATGCTAGTTAATAATGAACCCAAACAATGCTAGTATACCTAACTAATTGATGATACAGCTCGGGGAAGAGTAAGCCTTAGCTGATATGTAAAGGATTGGTTATTTGAGGTAAAACACCAAACTTGTGTTGCGGTTTTATGACTTTGGGACGTATGTATAAATGGGGTATAAGGGTATGTTATGGTCTATATTGTCATGATACTAAGGTTAAAACATTGCCCACTTATTTATTTAAGGAGGGAATACATTTTAGTCAAGCTAAATCTATCTTATATAAACATGTTACATGGTTAACGTTTAAAACGCTCTAAAACGTTGACTAAGGGAAAAGGACTTAGTTAACATGTAAAACAAAGATATGAATATTCTAGGAGTAAGTTAAGCCTAGAATTAATGCATGTGAAGTTCTAAGAGTCAATATAAACCAAGTATGTAACAACATACCTAGGGAATAACATACGATATAAAGTGTCGTCGCATAAAATAATAAACTGACACATTGTTTTAATTAACGTTAGGGCCGTAGCGAGCTCCGACTGGGACTTCGAGTGCAAGACGACTCGTGCTTCGAATAAGGTATGGACATGTGTGGTTCGTATGTTGCCTTGTTACACGGCTTGTGTGTTGTGTGCTTTGTTTGACAATGACTATAAGACTATAGCATGAAATTGGATTGCTTCTTGTGGCTTGCTTATATGCTTGTTATATATCCTTGTGGCATATTCCTTGCGCGCACACAGTAGTTTAGTCCCTTTCCGTTTATGGAACTTGAGATGAACTACTACGAATTATGAAAACAAAGAAACTCTATAAGGGGAACTCCTCTCTAACCATTGAGGACTACCATGACACCCACTATGGTGTCTATTCATTAATGATAATGAAGAGCAAAACTCCATTGGTGGGACACGACGAACCATGTGGACAAACAAAGAACTATACAAAGAGAAAACTCCTCTCTAACTATAGAGGACCGCTAATGACACCCACTATGGTGTCAAGATTATAATGACAATGAAACGAAAAGTACCAACTGGTGGAACATGAGAACAACCCGGGAAGACGACATCTCGGGCCGCGCGGTATGGAATACTCGGGAGTTGGTATCTGCATCAGATCCTTCGACGTCTATGGTGGAATATTTTGGGGATCCCTGGGTGACCCCACTTTCTCAGCACATCCTGGAGTCTAGAGGTGACTCCGCTTTCTCGACCCTGGGTGTCGGGAATGGGGGAGTGACAAATTGGTGGAGCTTATCCTGGAGTCTAGAGGTGACTCCGCTTTCTCGACCCTGGGTGTCGGGAATGGGGGACTAGCTATGGAGGAGACGTCCTCCAACGTGCGGTGATAAAAGAATTCACAAGTCCCTTAAAGAAACAAGGAATGATTAGCACCTACATAATGAAGTCTCGGGACCTAACTTATATCCCCTGACTCGGTGCCAGAGTACAAAGGAAAGCTTGTGTAATGAGACCAAGCAAATAAGAGAAATTCACAAATGTGATCATTTAAGAAACAAGGAATGAATAGCACCTACATAATAAAGTCTCGGGATCTAACCTACATCCCCTGACTCGGTGCAAGAGAAGGAAGGAAAAACATGTGTAATGAGAACAAGAGAACAATACGTAATCTCTTGGATGATCCCATAGTGAGGATCGATGGTATAATATACCTACGCACACGTCCTATGAATTACTTGGTTGTTGTTGCTACTTTGGCAGCTTATTGTGCTGGTGTAACACCCCATCCAACTACAAACACATAACAACAATCTGCAGCGGAAAATATACTTCATCACATTACTTAACTCGTTGGTGTTACACGCCGTTTACCACCCACGTGGCTAACAAGGCTATTACATATACATTGTACCGGTCTGATGGACTAGATTCCCGAGCGACTACACATTACTGACCCTTCCATTAACAATAGAAACAACATATACCTTTCAACTGTACCGAGTATTCACAAACTAATGCCGATAACAATTTCGGTCTTACAACACCTACTGTATATATACAACTTAAATGATTACCCATGTACAACGACTACCCCGTCCTACTCTCGAACGGCTTCCAGCTGCTTGTACCTGAAACAGGAAAAGAAGAGAAAGGGTGGCCCCAAGGGGCTCAGCACCTTTGCTGGTATGGTAATCCCGCAGCCCACATGCTACCGGCCACGCACAACTAATTGTCATCTTAGCATGCGGTTGATTATATTTAAATCATGCATGCAACTGTAAACACACAACACATAACATTTCGCCTCAATGGGCTCAACAAACGGATAATACATCCTTATTTGATAAGTCACTCATGGTATTCATATCCCTAGAGTGTTTCTCTCTAATGGAGCTACTTCCTTATAAGAGACACTTACCCATAAATCGGGTTATCCTTAAACGCCTCTTATTACAAACTGGGATTCATATCCATGATCCACATACTCCACATCCTACAACATATAACATACATCACATAACAACAACTTTCACGTTTCAACGTGCACATAACAACACCGCAATAGAAATTGCATTACCACTACAACACATAACATAACGGGAGCGGTCCTCTTAGGAACCGACCCAAACATTGTTAATTCACTGGTGAGCCTAGAGAATGATGTCACCCCCATGATAAGCTCGTTATACAACACTCATTACCGTCCTAATAGTCGGACGAGTAACTTAAGTTAAGATGGCTCGGGTTTGGTGACCCGAACACACCGCACAGACACATGTTCCCCCTAAACCGATCATAATTCAGAATAGCTAAGCTTTGGAGTAAGCTAATGGGAGATCATAACCCGTGAGGGAAACAACCATAACAGAGAGAAGGGTAAGGCTAAAAAGGATACCCACTCCCAAACAATGCGCGACCGGCCTAACCGGATTCCTCACCACTGTTAGTACATACTTACTTTTAGATATTAGTTAGAACCCCACTATGGAGTCTATCACATCTACACACCATACAGTATTACAACTGGGTTAAACATACAAGGGAGATCCCTACATTCACATACACATATCACACAATTAACACACGCATAGCCGTGGTTAGAACGTCCCATGGCTCGGGTCGTTTAATCCGAATACCGAACTCTCATGTGATCCTAGACTCAGTTAGCTAAGGTTTAACACTTTCGAGGTTAAATGGTATCGGAGTTGAACACACCACATAAATGAATTACTGTAAACTCATTACATGTTTTATCTTACAATGTGGCAAACATACAGAAAAACACATTGGCATACAAGCCGGTGTAATCCGGTAGGACACATGTTGCAAGAAAACCATACCTGTCACCGGAGTCCACTTTATCATGTCCACTTATGTTCCTCGAACAATTCTTGAACAACTGATAACATTACATGTACTTTTATTAACATCGGGGTAACATGATTGTTTAAAGTCTAATGCTTATAACTTATCCCCGTTAACTTAGTTACATAACTTCACATTTCTAGTTATCTCATTTCCATATTTGTTTTAACTTCTCATCTTTTAAAATGTCATTATAACACTCCTAACGTGTCCTATATAACCTTATAATATCATTACTAACTTATCCCTATCATTAGACATCATTTAATAACCTAAAACTAAGTTTTTATAGTGGTCCGGGACTTGGTCCCCAACTAAGGTCCCGGACCTACACTTAACAAAATCCTCGGACTGTTTTAATGGGGTGGTCCGGGACTTCATACAAGTCCTAAGTCCCGGACCAATATAGGCAAAATCTCTCGGGGTAAATCAGGGGGTGGTCCGGTACTTCTTACATAACCTAAGTACCGGACCAAGACTTGCAAGAATCCTCGGCCCTTTTAAATATATGGTCCGGGACATCATCCAAAACCTAAGTCCCGGACCACTGCTACAGATTTACATTTGAACATTTTTCTAAGTCTTGTTGCAATGGTTCTCCTCACCCATTAAATGTATAAACTTGCCAATGATCTTAGGTATATTCTAATGCCAAAATATCATCTTAAACACACCTAGTTCCTTATCTAACTTGTTACTCAATTTTTCTTAAAATTCACCAACACTTGTAACATTTGTACTAGGTTTCTAAATGGTGTTTCTCACCTATGATAACTACTATCCCAAAATGCTTTCTCCTCATTTTAACATCATCTCCCAAGAATCATTTCTTACCAACCTAAACCTTAAACAAACTTCTCCAAGACTTTAATACATCCCAAAAACACTCATTGAATTCCTAGAACTTCCAAGACAATACATAAGTCCTTGTAACACTCTACTACACCTTAATACATGTTTTCTTCTCTAATAAACATTCATCCATTCCTCACATTTCCTAGTTCACCAAAGCTCACTTAAACACTTAAATCTTCTTATATATTACCCAAATTTTGCCATGGGTTCTTCTAGCATATTGTCGTACCAAAACACATTGTTTTTCATCATTAAACATTCAAGAACACCTAAATCCATCAAGAACCTTCTCACACACAAACTTCACCAAATTTACACTACATCACAATATAGTGCATAATCAAATTGCTTGGCACTTAGGCCCTTAAATAACATGGCTCTTAGGCCCTTAAATTGCATAAACCTTAAACACTGAATTTCCCACATAATATATTGCCTTTAACCTGCAAATACACTCAACATCACATATGCCCCTTAATAGTTTCCTTGAGAGCATTTTACTAGGTCATTCACCATTGGCTCCTTAGGTATTTTATTAAGCAATACAAGCTCACTTTTCCTTAGGAATAAATTACATTAGGTTAGCACATTTACCTCTTTTCTTCAAGATTTTTACTTGAACACTCTTGTTCTTCCTTGTTTGGAAATCGGCAAGAGGACTTGGTTACTTGTCAATGTTCTAATCAATATACAAGTAACACCAATGAGCATTCAAGCTTCATGCTTAAACTCATTTACAAACCCTAGGTTATATATATTGTCTTAACACATTGAGGTAATTGTTTTACCTTGGAATTGGAAGAGAGCTTGTATAAGTATCAAGAGAGGACTCCTCCTAGCCCTTGGAAGATTCAAATGAAGCTAAAACAAGCAAGGTAAAGACACCATTGTGAGGTGAATTTTCGGACATGTATCAAATGAGAGGAAACATGGTTTTTCTTTGATTTTCCTTACCCTGAAGCAAAGGAGAACAACAAGGTGTGAAAAGATGAGGTCAAGCTCCATCAATGGTGAATCTCCTTGGCACCAAAATGAGGCTTTTGAAGATTTGAAAAGATAGAAGTGTAGAGCTTGCTCCAACTATAAGAATGGTGGTCTTGAAATTGAATTTGGACCATGGAGCTAGGAGTTACAAGCATTCAAAGATGGAGTTCTTGTGTGGAACTATAGCAAATCGTAAAAGAGAGAAATAAGGAAGGTAGAAGACGGTGGGAAATGGAGGAAATGAGAGGATGAAGTTTGGAGTCTACTTTTAGAAGATATTTATGTACTAAAGTAACTTTCTTCTTTTTTACTTACTTTTCCTTCCTTTCTTTAATTGTTTTTTTTACATGGTGGTGACTCACCTTAATAAAACCGGCCCCCATCATTTACTTAGGGGTGTTTTGGTCTTAGTTGACCAATTAAATTACTTATAATAACATATGTTACAAACTAGGTTATAATAGTTACTATTCACCAAAACAAGGCACATAGATGTGAAATTTTTGATTTCTCATTGATCTAGACTTCCAAATGTGATACTAAGTAGTACACATGTTAATTAAAGAGTAATGATGGACATTTATCCACTCAAAACTCATTTACAAGGCAATTTTTCAAAAATGTGCTTTAAGACTCCTTAAAGCACATTTTGTGTTTTAGCTTGGTTTCAAGCTTGGTTTTCTTTGGTAATTGATTTAATATGTTCATTAACATATTTATAAGGTATAGATATGACCTTTAGGTCTTATACAAATTTATCCCAAGCTTAGAGCACATTTTTGCTCATATTGACTTTAAGGCATTTATTTGTGTTTTGTTTGGTTTAATTGTCTACCAAGATTTCCTAAGGACTTAATTAGCCTTATTAAATCATGATTGAATATTTTTAAGTCTTGGTAGGCTCTTTGGGTCCTAACCAAGTTCACTCCGAGCTTAGAGCATGTTTTTTGCTCAAACTGTATCTTAGTGCTTTATTGCATTTTACTATGGTTTAAATTGTTCACTGATGTTTCTAAGGCACTTTTTAGCCTTTAAATACCATAGTTTAACATTTTGACAACATATCAAGGTTTGGGGTATTTCAATCTACCCCCCTTAAAAGAACTTCGTCCTCGAAGTTCACACATCCCACACATCATTGGATTAGAATACAGGGATTATTTATAAAAATAAAACTTCCATACCCAAACACACTTTACATCACAACCTCGGACTTAATGGTCCGGGTAACATACTCACATGCATACATAACATAACATAACATACTTACATGATAACCTCGGACTCAATGGTCCGGGTATCTTAACAATATTTGCACATACATAACAACCCTTAGACTCTTGGGTCTGGGTAACATAACAACATTTAGACCCATAGGTCTTGATAACATAACGGCCTTTAGACACATAGGTCTATGTAACACAACACATTTAGACTCATAGGTCTTAATAACATACACTTTTGGAATTCAATGTCAAAATAATCTTTATTACACATACCACACAACATGTCATAGCATGTATAACAATCAAAAATATCTTTGATATACACTGTGATCCCGCAGAACCCGGTCGCGATGGACACCTTCCGTCCCCGTTCCTTTGGGAGATCAAAGCAATCACTTAAATTTAAATTTTTTTTTCCCTTGTGAGGTTAAGTAAGAGAACTTTAATTATGTAAAGTATCTATCGACGTTTATAAATACCAATTCAAAATCCTTTTGAAAACACATACAACTCCAAGTCCAACTTATGCTCCTTGCTTCATTTCTTAGCGTGGTTATTTGTGACCACTTATAGGGAGCTTCAAGAATCATCCAACCCTGATGTGATCAGCATCAGTGTTGAACTATCCTTCCACTCCAATTTGTGTTGGCTTCCCTTGATCGCATGCAAATCAAGTTCCACCTCCCACTTCATTTTCAAGTATCAAATAAGTCACTCATTTCCAATTTTCTATCTTTTTAATCATTCTAATCATGATCATACATCTCCAAGGGATAGAACTTCGTCTATCAGTTACCTCCATTCACTCTAATCCTGTTGCCTAGGGAATCTTATTCTCACTAGGTTCTATGTCGGTTTCATACCCTTTTCGTGAATGACTATATAGTATATATACACATATATTTAATCAAAATACAACACACCGTTTCACATTTATACACTGTCGGGGTTTTGTTCCCCGGGAGTTTCTCTACTCCCCACACTTGTACTATCACACATAACTGTTAACGAAATAAACACACTTATCACAATGGTATTCGCATCTTCAGTGCGCAATTACCACAATTAAACCATGAATGAATGCGTATGTTTACGTAACACACACACCAATCATCAAAACAATTTATTTTGTGCTATGCACAACATAGGTCACATACACTTGTACGGTAATACACACTAAGTGGTTTTGCGCTCTACCCCCCTTAAAAGGGATTACGCCCACGTAATCAATCACTGAACATCGGTTTAAAATGTTCTGCCGCCGTGAAGTGTTTTAACTTTTACGCAGTTTGTTATACAATGCATGTGATTAGAGGATCCTAATATATTAGCGGTTTAGTTCCTAAACCAAGAATTCTCATTGGAGTTTGCTTTAACTCATTAACCGGTTTCGGTTTGGCCTGTGAGACCTCTAGGCTTAAATAATTAGCCGTTCATTCATTTTCACTATGCACATTTAACATTTGAATTATTGGTTCACTAGTTCTGCTGCGAAACTCCAATAACTGTAGAGCTTAGTTTGCCCCATCGTTATTCTTACAGTATTGTACATCTCCCAATTGTCACCTTCATCTTGGTAACAATGGTTTCTCACCGACGCGTGGTATCTTTTACCGTTAGCGAACTCGGTGAGTTACAAAACTTCCATCCACTTCTCTAATAACTTACTGCGTAAACTGCTACGTATTTCACAATGATTGACTTGTTCCCTTCCACTTACTGTCGGTTGAGATTGAGCTACTACCTAGTGTGTAGTGCTCTCTCAGCTATTTCCAACATTTGGGGTATATTCCATACCGATATTTGGTAGTTAGTGCTACTGTAGTCACTTACTGTTAATCATGCCTCCACATTTGGTTTTGTACAAGTACCCTTTCATGGTATGTCTTTGCATCAATCACTATGGCGTTATAAGCCGTTTTCTGTTTCCACCACAATTAACATTTCCAAAACCCCTTCCATCGCACTCGATCATTACTGTTCAAACGCAATACCAAAACACTCAGTCATACAGAGTGCAGAGGCGTAAACTCTTGACAGTAAATCTCTTATCGATTCGCCATGGAATTCACACTGAGTTCCTCATCACATAGTACCTACCATTGGCTTATTGCCCAGTCTGTTTAACATCACTTACCTTGCATCTCCACTGAGTTTAACTCATAACTGGTCTTATCTCCACCTATTATTCAATAATCTTATACAACGGTCGCTTGCTGCGACCGTGCTCTTACTCATTGCATACAATAACTTACATGGTATTTACTGTCACATTAACTTTCACACCTATACTTACACTATTCGTATTATGGTTCGTCATTCATTTGGATGACTACTGTATGCTCCTTGAGCCTTGATCATTCGAGCCACAAGTCGGCATTATTCAGCTCGCAATAATAACATAGTCAATCCTTAACATGTTTCTTGAACTTGGTTCACATAACTACCGCTGTTGCGGTCTCACCATATCGAGAGGTATCCCCACTCTTAATGCAGTGGCTCGTTCTCCACTCTATTCACTTATACAACACAAACTTCTGTAATCAATCGAATTTACATAACATATCTTGCTTGTGGCTTATAAGCCTTATTGTCTTGAGCTGCGCTCATTGTAGGCTGTCCACACACATGTACTTCTCTGTACAACATTACATGGTTAGAGGTTGTATTGGGCTCCATGACATGGTCGTTGCATCACGTTTCCTTTCACGGGATGCCCCTTAGGATTGCCAATCCGCCTCCTGACAACTTATGTCTAAACTGGGTGTTAGTTTCAACCCTTGTGCTTCAGTCACGTTATCTCGTTCAACTATCGTTGATGCGAACACCCTTCAAGGATTGCTCCTGGGTGTTGCTGAGTTATGCCATTACATCAGGTTCGCACTTATTGGTATATTTAGTTAGCCACGCCGTTTGTTCTTGACTGGCTTATTATCTTCTTCTGTGAAGATCAACATTTCCCTGGTAGTGTGGGTACTCATTCTGGGAGTTTCATCCCGTTCATTGCACACTAATATGTCCACATTAGGAATCTGCCTTGCTATGTATAGGCTGGGTCACCGTTCCAGCTATCATGTTTATCCCTGAGGATCCTTAAGACGTATACGATGTCTTTACATTACAGTTAGTGCACTTCACACCTCCTGACTCTTAAGCATTTCGTTGAAAGGAATTCACTAATTCCTTTAGTCTTGTTAACTTAACTGAGTTCCTTAACTTCAACCATTCATGGTAATCCTTAACTCTTGTTTGACTTATACTGCTGACCGTAGTACGGAGTCGACTACTTCCCGTGTTCCGGACTCTACTCGTATACATATGTGGGGTATCATGCTGATACATTGCTACTTACCCAACTAACCCATAAGTAGGTCTGTCAGGCCCACAAGCTCCTATCGGAGTGCGGTTGTCCCACATTACAGTTGGTACACTCGTAGTGTCCGTCACACGCCTAGGTGAAGTATTCTGTTGTCAACTCCCTTATATTGTCCCGTGACAATATACATTCCATGCTTCATGAACTTAATCGTGGGAAGGTTTATCCACTGTTGTATCCTTGTCAACTGTCCTTGGTTTTACTGGTTTGGTTTAAAAGAAGGTTAGAAAGAAGTATTGGTTTGAAAGAAAATTCGGTTTTGGAAGAAAAGAGTTTGAAATAAATCTGAGTTAAAAGAAAATTTCTCATGGTTTCACAATGCCTTCTTCCCTTAACCAAATCTAGCTTCTTGCTGACTGGTGTACTTCCAATTACAAAGGTTAGGCTGTTAAGCCCTTCCACAGTTATGATGATCTCACTTAAGTTCATGGTACTTTACTAAGTACTTTGTATTTGTTAAACTTCCCGAACAGCCCTGTTATAGCAGCACTTGCTATAGCAAGTGCGCCATGCTAACTGGCTATCGGTTCAACATACCGGTTGTGGTATTGTTTTTACCCGCACTGTCATCAATGGCCTTGTTGGCCCTCACTTGATCTTATAGTCTTGACAATTAACCCTCTGGGCGACTTCTCACTGTACTCATGCAATAGTCATTAACTAGGGTGTTTCCCATTTTTGGAGACCCCCTTTTCTTTTGTATGGCTTTCTCCTCGTAGCCCGTTCCACACATTTGTCGTGGTTACTGAGACTTGTCTCTTGTTTGGGCACTACGTTGTAGTTCCTTTGTTGGTTGGTATACCGTTGGTGTATCAGTTTTAACAACTGTGGCCCCGTAGACACTCGTCTCGGGTTTCATTAATCCACTTCTTGCCTGTTGCACGGTCGGTGCGTTGCAAGCTGGTTGTTCTCGACTGCTCGGCATGTCGACCCAGGTTGCCGGAAATTCTATTCTTCTATACACAGATTCTTCATTCTTCGCTAATAAATGCGGTTAACATTGTTCAGATGGGAACCATCTCCGGGATTCCCAGTTTTCGGGATCTACCGTATGACAGGTTCTCCGTACCTTAGAGGTACTTAATAACAGCCAGATCGGGTATTCCCGAGTAAGAGAGGACTTTCATCTCTCTGGCGTTGTTTCCCCAAGTTATAAACAGGGATTGTGGAGGGCGGGATGGATATTGTAGGTTTCCAACGTACACTGGTAATTCCTAACTAGCGTATCTCTCACGCTATCACTCAACCCTTAACCCAAAGTACTAAAATCCTAACTCGGTACTTCCTAAGCTCGGTAATTCAGTCATCAGAGCGATACTTCGCTCTGATACCACTTTTGTAACACCCCATCCAACTACAAACACATAACAACAATCTGCAGCGGAAAATATACTTCATCACATTACTTAACTCGTTGGTGTTACACGCCGTTAGCCACCCACGTGGCTAACAAGGCTATTACATATACATTGTACCGGTCTGATGGACTAGATTCCCGAGCGACTACACATTACTGACCCTTCCATTAACAATAGAAACAACATACACCTTTCAACTGTACCGAGTATTCACAAACTAATGCCGATAACAATTTCGGTCTTACTACACCTACTGTATATATACAACTTAAATGATTACCCATGTACAACGACTACCCCGTCCTACTCTCGAACGGCTTCCGCTTTACCTGAAACAGGAAAAGAAGAGAAAGGGTGGCCCCCAAGGGGCTCAGCACCTTTGCTGGTATGGTAATCCCGCAGCCCACATGCTACCGGGCCACGCACAACTAATTGTCGTCTTAGTATGCGGTTGATTATATTTAAATCATGCATGCAACTGTAAACACACAACACATAACATTTCGCCTCAATGGGCTCAACAAACGGATAATACATCCTTATTTGATAAGTCACTCATGGTATTCATTATCCCTAGAGTGTTTCTCCTCTAATGGAGCTACTTCCTTAATAGACGACACTTACCCATAAATCGGGTTATCCTTAAACGCCTCTTATTACAAACTGGGATTCATATCCATGATCCACATACTCCACATCCTACAACATATAACATACATCACATAACAACACTTTTCACGTTTCAACGTGCACATAACAACACCGCAATAGAAATTGCATTACCACTACAACACATAACATAACGGGAGCGGTCCTCTTAGGAACCGACCCAAACATTGTTTAATTCACTGGTGAGCCTAGAGAATGATGTCACCCCCATGATAAGCTCGTTATACAACACTCATTACCGTCCTAATAGTCGGATGAGTAACTTAAGTTAAGATGGCTCGGGTTTGGTGACCCGAACACACCGCACAAACACATGTTCCCCCTAAACCGATCATAAGTCAGAATAGCTAAGCTTTGGAGTAAGCTAATGGGAGATCATAACCCGTGAGGGAAACAACCATAACAGAGAGAAGGGTAAGGCTAAAAAGGATACCCACTCCCAAACAACGCGCGACCGGCCTAACCGGATTCCTCACCACTGTTAGTACATACTTACTTTTAGATATTAGTTAGAACCCCACTATGGAGTCTATCACATCTACACACCATACAGTATTACAACTGGGTTAAACATACAAGGGAGATCCCTACATTCACATACACATATCACACAATTAACACACGCATAGCCGTGGTTAGAACGTCCCATGGCTCGGGTCGTTTAATCCGAATACCGAACTCTCATGTGATCCTTGACTCAGTTAGCTAAGGTTTAACACTTTCGAGGTTAAATGGTATCGGAGTTGAACACGCCACATAAATGAATTACTGTAAACTCATTACATGTTTTATCTTACAACGTGGCAAAATACAGAAAAACACATTGGCATACAAGCCGGTGTAATCCGGTAGGACACAGGTTGCAAGAAAACCATACCTGTCACCGGAGTCCACTTTATCATGTCCACTTATGTTCCTCAAACAATTCTCGAACAACTGATAACATTACATGTACTTTATTAACATCGGGGTAACAAGATTGTTTAAAGTCAAATGCTTATAACTTATCCCCGTTAACTTAGTTACATAACTTCACATTTCTAGTTATCTCATTTCCACATTTGTTTTAACTTCTCATCTTTTAAATGTCATTATAACACTCCTAATGTGTCCTATATAACCTTATAATATCATTACTAACTTATCCCTATCATTAGACATCATTTAATAACCTAAAACTAAGTTTTTATAGTGGTCCGGGACTTGGTCCCCAACTAAGGTCCCGGACCTACACTTAACAAAATCCTCGGCCTGTTTTAATGGGGTGGTCCGGGACTTCATACAAGTCCTAAGTCCCGGACCAATATAGGCAAAATCTCTCGAGGGTAAATCAGGGGTGGTCCGGTACTTCTTACATAACCTAATACCGGACCAAGACTTGCAAGAATCCTCGGCCCTTTTAAATATATGGTCCGGGACATCATCCAAAACCTAAGTCCCGGACCACTGCTACAGATTTACATTTGAACATTTTTCTAAGTCTTGTTGCAATGGTTCTCCTCACCCATTAAATGTATAAACTTGCCAATGATCTTAGGTATATTCTAATGCCAAAATATCATCTTAAAACACCTAGTTCCTTATCTAACTTGTTACTCAATTTTTCTTAAAATTCACCAACACTTGTAACATTTGTACTAGGTTTCTAAATGGGTTTCTCACCTATGATAACTACTATCCCAAAATGCTTTCTCCTCATTTTAACATCATCTCCCAAGCATCATTTCTTACCAACCTAAACCTTAAACAAACTTCTCCAAGACTTTAATACATCCCAAAAACACTCATTGAATTCCTAGAACTTCCAAGACAATACCTAAGTCCTTGTAACACTCTACT
Organism: Limonium bicolor; assembly: GCA_023374045.1. Classification (NCBI taxonomy): domain Eukaryota; kingdom Viridiplantae; phylum Streptophyta; class Magnoliopsida; order Caryophyllales; family Plumbaginaceae; genus Limonium; species Limonium bicolor. The sequence continues at coordinate 77,455,914 of CM041783.1, forward strand.
ACACCTTAATACATGTTTTCTTATCTAATAAACATTCATCCATTCCTCACATTTCCTAGTTCATCAAAGCTCACTTAAACACTTCAATCTTCTTATACATTACCCAAATTTTGCCATGGGTTCTTCTAGCATATTGTCATACCAAAACACATTGTTTTTCATCATTAAACATTCAAGAACACCTAAATCCATCAAGAACCTTCTCACACACAAAACTTCACCAAATTTACACTACATCACAATATAGTGCATAATCAAATTGCTTGGCACTTAGGCCCTTAAATAACATGGCTCTTAGGCCCTTAAATTGCATAAACCTTAAACACTGAATTTCCCACATAATATATTGCCTTTAACCTGCAAATACACTCAACATATGCCCCTTAATAGTTTCCTTGAGAGCATTTACTAGGTCATTCACCATTGGCTCCTTAGGTATTTTATTAAGCAATACAAGCTCACTTTTCCTTAGGAATAAATTACATTAGGTTAGCACATTTACCTTTTTCTTCAAGATTTTTACTTGAACACTCTTGTTCTTCCTTGTTTGGAAATCGGCAATAGGACTTGGTTACTTGTCAATGTTCTAATCAATATACAAGTAACACCAATGAGCATTCAAGCTTCATGCTTAAACTCATTTACAAACCCTAGGTTATATATTGTCTTAACACATTGAGGTCATTGTTTTACCTTGGAATTGGAAGAGAGCTTGTATAAGTATCAAGAGAGGACTCCTCCTAGCCCTTGGAAGATTCAAATGAAGCTAAAACAAGCAAGGTAAAGACACCATTGTGAGGTGAATTTTCGGACATGTATCAAATGAGAGGAAACATGGTTTTTCTTTGATTTTCCTTACCCTGAAGCAAAGGAGAACAACAAGGTGTGAAAAGATGAGGTCAAGCTCCATCAATGGTGAATCTCCTTGGCACCGAAATGAGGCTTTGAAGATTTGAAAAGATAGAAGTGTAGAGCTTGCTCCAACTATTAGAATGGTGGTCTTGAAATTGAATTTGGACCATGGAGCTAGGAGTTACAAGCATTCAAAGATGGAGTTCTTGTGTGGAACTATAGCAAATCGTAAAAGAGAGAAATAAGGAAGGTAGAAGACGGTGGGAAATGGAGGAAATGAGAGGATGAAGTTTGGAGTCTACTTTTAGAAGATATTTATGTACTAAAGTAACTTTCTTCTTTTTACTTACTTTTCCTTCCTTTCTTTAATTGTTTTTTTTACATGGTGGTGACTCACCTTAATAAAACCGGCCCCCATCATTTACTTAGGGGTGTTTTGGTCTTAGTTGACCAATTAAATTACTTATAATAACATATGTTACAAACTAGGTTATAATAGTTACTATTCACCAAAACAAGGCACATAGATGTGAAATTTTTGATTTCTCATTGATCTAGACTTCCAAATGTGATACTAAGTAGTACACATGTTAATTAAAGAGTAATGATGGACATTTAGCCACTGAAAACTCATTTACAAGACAATTTTTCAAAAATGTGCTTTAAGACTCCTTAAAGCACATTTTGTGTTTTGGCTTGTTTTCAAGCTTGGTTTTCTTTGGTAATTGATTTAATATGTTCATTAACATATTTATAAGGTATAGATATGACCTTTAGGTCTTATACAAATTTATCCCAAGCTTAGAGCACATTTTTGCTCATATTGACTTTAAGGCATTTATTTGTGTTTTGTTTAGTTTAATTGTCTACCAAGATTTCCTAAGGACTTAATTAGCCTTATTAAATCATGATTGAATATTTTTAAGTCTTGGGAGGCTCTTTGGGTCCTAACCAAGTTCTCTCCGAGCTTAGAGCATGTTTTTTGCTCAAACTGTATCTTAGTGCTTTATTGCATTTTACTATGGTTTAAATTGTTCACTGATGTTTCTAAGGCACTTTTTAGCCTTTAAATACCATAGTTTAACATTTTGACAACATATCAAGGTTTGGGGTATTTCAGCTGGGTTGCGTGTTTGACATTGCTACTTGCAAGTTGTGCTTGGTTGCTTTTGATATTGCTATGCTACCGATGAGTGTGTATGGTATCATGATGTGCTGATGTGTGCTTTACTGCTTTATTATAGCATGTAAATTGACCTAATAATATTCTACCAAGTAGTCATGTGGCCCGGTAACATGCGGGCTTCACACGTTCATACTCGGCATAGTTTTGCTGAGTCCTTTATTTTTGGTGATCATCTGGAACGTGACGGAGCGTAGGTGGTATGACTACCATGGGGGTAGTCCATTTGGGCAAGACTGTTAAGTATCATGATTTCTTATGTATGGGTGGTGACTATGTGTCACTAGACCCTTGTTGTAAGTTTCGGGTTGTTTGTTTAAGTTATTAGCTACTGTAGACGCTCGGTACTTGGGTTGTACTTTAAGTTGTATTTGGACTTCGTTAAGGTTGGACTTCCAGTCATACAGACCGTAACTTGGAGTTGGTATTGTGGTCTGTCAACCACATGGGTGGTTGGCATCTGTGACACCCGGATGAAGTTGGAAACCGCTGCGTAGACATCTCGTATTACCGTTAGGCTCATCGTTTAATTATTGATTGTTATTCGGGGGTGTTACATCACGTGACTATTAAACTCCCCATAATTATTACTTCTACTATACTGGAAACGTGATAAGATGTAAATATGATAACAGTTTCATGAAAAAAGTAACTTGTTACACACCTCAAATACCAAATCAGTACTAAATTAAGCACTCATAACAGGATATTGAAGCACTAGTGTCCTACACTCATATACCAAATATCAAGTGACTATTAAGCTCCACATTATTATTACTTTTGCTATATTGTAAAACATGAAAAGATTTAATTATGATACAAAAGTAACTTTTTAGTTTCCCAAAAATACACACCTCAAATACTAAATCAGTACTAGATCAAGTACTCATAACAGTATATTGAAGCACTAACGTGTCCTACACTCATATAACATATATCACGTGACTATTAAGCTTCTCGTTATTATTACTTCTGCTATATTGTAAAACGTTAAATAATTTAAATAGATACAAAAGTAATTTAGTTTCCCAAAAATACACACGTCAAATACCAAATCAGTACTAGATCAGGTACTCATAATAATGTACTGAAGCACTAACATGTCGTGCACTCATATACTAGATATCACGTGACTATTAAGCTACTATAATTACTACTTCTACTATATTGGAAAACGTGAAAAGATTTTAATAGATAAATGTGTTATGACAAGGTAATTGTTTGATTCCCAAAAATACACACCTCAAATACTAAACCAATACTAGATCAAGTACTCATAACATTATATTGAAGCACTAACATGTATTAAACTATCATATAATTATTACTTCGGCAATATTGGAAAACATGAAAAACATTTAAATATATAGAAGTTCTATGACAAAACATATTTAAATTTATCAAAATATCAATCATTATCAATCAACTAAGACAACTAATCATTTATAATAAAACATTTATTAACCAATCACATTAAATCTAGATACACGTAGATTGATTGTGAAGTCTAAAGCCAAGCCCGCCCACTATACCAACCATAATTTGAATAATAGTAGTAGTACCAGACGACTTTCAGTGCTAGCTATTCATGACTATTTACCATATGCATTGTGCATGCCAATGTTGCTGATGATTTAAACAAGCTGGGTCGGTCGACGTCTCTAGAATAGTAGACGTATAATCACTATCAATCTGACAATTAGTTTCTTTACTCCCTCCGTCCTGAATTGACTATCCTGTTTACTTTTGGACATGTCGTTTGACTTCAATTTTTAACATATAAGATAAATTAATTTTAAAATTTTAAATTTTGCATATGATTCCTTACATGATAAACTATAAGTTACAAAAGCTAGTTTTATAAAATATTTTATCTTATATGCTTAATATTGAAGTGGAAAAACGTGTCATAAAGCAAACAGGACGGTCAATTCAGGACGGAGGGAGTACTTTACAAGTAATAAGCAGCCAGCACTATTTTTTTCTTTTTTATTTTGATGTTTGAATAGGCAGCCAGCAGCACTACTACTGTGCAATTGACATGATTAATTTCCACCTGCTATTGCTCTTGTCTTGTATACTATCCACCGGGGAAAAAGCTTTCCTTAGACAGATATGCCCGAAGAGAGAAATTTGAAAGGGACCTAGCTCCCAATGGGAAAACCCAAATTCTTAGCTACATGTGAATGTAGCCATCTTGGATATCCAGGGAGATTTTAGTCAAATTAAAATAAAAAATATCTTTATAATAGGATAATTTTGTAATTAATGAAATATAGTGGGACAAAATTGAAAATAGAAGAAACAAAAGAATGGTGTGCGCGCGGTGCGTACATTTTTTTAAATTTTTTTTTTTATCACAATATTTTTAAATTGTTGTAACTTTAAATATATAAGTCCAAAATGAAAAAAAATTATATCATTGTTCATCTAAATTCGAGCTCTTCAAAATAAGATCAGCCATGGATATGTTTTGACAACTTTTAAAAAAAATTATTTTTACATATATACCATGATATTTTAATGTGAGGATGTATATACATATTTTAATGTGAGAATGTACATGTTTAATGTGACGATGTACATGTTCAAATGTAGAATGTACATTTTTTAATGAACATCTGTACATGTTTGTATGGCCATATGTACATGTTTGTATGACTGTGTACAAGTGTTCTTCCTTATATGTACAGGTTTTAATCTAAGAATGTATATATTTAATGATTCGTACAGGTTTATATGACTATCTATATGTTTTTAATGTACATGTTTTTACGCGAGGATGTACATGTTTTAGTGAACATTTGTATAGGTTTGTATGACCATCGATACAAGTTTTCCTTTTACGTTCTGTGCTCTATACATGTAAATTTTTTTAAAAAAAGTTGTCAAAATATATCCATGATTGGTCTGTTTTGAAGAGCTCGAATTAGATGAATAATGATATAATTTTTTTTCATTTTGGACTTTACATTAAAAGTTATAATAATTTAAAGGTTTATGAAAAAAAAATCTAAAAAAAAAAACAAAACGTAGGCCGCGTTCGATTCCAAGCTTTTCCTGGAATTAAAGCTTAAATCTGTCTCATTTGACCACTTTAAATAACGTTGCCTGGCTTAGTAAGGCCAAATATCAAGCTTTATAATAAAGGTTGCAAACCTTGCGTTGGTTTTTCCATCTCGTTTTACAGTTACCGTACACGGCGTCGTTACATCTGTGCCCTCATTTCTTTCACCACAATTACAATAATGCCCCTTAGTTTTCTCCATTGATCTTTTCGGATTCCGTGTTTCCATGGAGAGATAGAAGGAAATTGGGAAATTATAGAAGGGATTAGGATAATTTGACAATAGAGTGATGTAGATTTGTGTTACAGCTTTCCATACGCATTTGATTTGTTCATTTAATCCAACTACGCACTTCGTAATAATAATCTCTTTCTGGCCTTTGATCGGTCATAACAAGAATTGCAGTCCCAACGTTGTAGCAGTGAAAATTTTGTTTCCACGCCATTGATACTCTTGCTGAATAATTACTTGTTCGTTTTTCTTATACAGGTTGCACTGTCTCTCAAAATAGGAAGCACCGAACACCAGAGAGAGAGAGATAAAATTCGCACATTCGAAGGTAGTCGAACTGTGTACCTCGTTGTAATGGCGTCGAACAATTGTGCTGTTGCAAACCCTAATGTCACCGAAGAAGAGAATAGAAGGAATGAGAAAGAACGGGATGAGTGTTGATGGGGTTGACACAGTGAAAACGAGGGTAATAGGGTAAAATGACAAATAAAGCCAGAAAATAAGTCAATCTCCTAAACGAACGCATTGCCTCAAAAGCCACAACACCACCAATTATGTTAGAGTTGGCTTTAAACTTGCTTTTCCATTAAAGCTTGGGATCGAACGAACCCGTAAGCGCCGGCGGCACTTAAAAAAAAAGCACAGAGGTAGCCATCTTTGGTACATTCAGTTGTAGCCAAGACAGGTTGATGGGAAAATGTAGCAGATGAGTTAGATGAATAAAGGCAACGAAAAAAAGAGAAAAAAAAGGCAGACTGTCCTTTCGTGTTGCAACTATCATTTGTCTTGAAACATAACAAAATAGCACAATGGACCCTGGCCCAAAAATAGACAATAGGATCAGACGTATGATAGGTCAGTAGGTCCAGGTTTACACGGATAGTACGATTATTTTTCTATGTAGCTAGCTATAAGGCCTTGTACACAGAGTATACTTAGGTCCCGTTCGATTCCAAGATGTATCCAGGAGTCGAGCTTAATCTGTCTCATTTCTCCACTTTTGAGTGGTCCATAAGTTGTAGCTTAAGGTCAAATACCAACTTTATAATAAAGGTGGGTAATGATGCTTTTGGTTTTTCAAGCTCATTTTAGAGCTACCGTACAAGTTGCATATTACATTGGTGCCCTCATTTCTTTCATCCGAATTACAACATTGCCCTTAGTAAATTCGAATCGGGTACGCTTACGGTTGACGGTCACTTCTTCTCTCTGATGTCACCGTTCATGAGGAATGAATGTTCCGCCGGCAAGAGTACCTTCTTGTCAAATCCCCCTTGCTTGTCGTTCTTCGCATCACCTGGTCTACACCCTTGTAGAAGATGAATCATTTCGATTGATGGTAATGGGCGGTAGCTGTATCGCCTCGACTGCAATTCATTGAATGAACTAATTATCCTCAACCACCCAAAACTCATCGTTATTTATCGAAGTATTGTACTGTCGTCGATAAATACCGGCATTCCCATTCAAATCTGGCAAAGTAAGGGCGTATCTACTGGTTGAAGGTTGGACAACTCATAATTCTTGTAACTCATTGTTAATTTTAATAGTCGTAAACATATACACTTGCTCAATACTTCCTAGTCTGATTTTCACTTCCAGGTTGTCGTCTCCTGCAATAGAAACCATCGAACAACAGGTAATTTGTGGTTTCAGTAGTATAAGTACCAATGATCTATTAATTGTTGTGATGGCTGGTAAATACTAGGTTTTGCGTAACTGCATTGTTGATTGTTTTTTCTTCTACTGCTTTCTTCTGTAACGAATCCCATATCGAGTTTGGTTTGTTGTTGATCCTCTACGCTTCTGGTTTAGTTGATGAAGTTGTTGTGATATTTTAACAATTACCCACTGCTTGCCCGTGCACTTGTATAGAAATCAATGGGTAAGGGTAACTCCAATGGTAAGGGCAAAGCCCCTATAAACAATGAAGGTAGTAAACGTAAGCAGAAACATTGTTGGAGTAAGGCAGACGTAGAGCTGCTAGTGCAGTTACTCGTTGAGGAAGCAATAGTGCAGTTAGGAAAGACTGGATCATTAGTTGGCCTAACTCATAAGTGGTCCAACATATCTGAAAAATTTAATGGATTGAGAGTTGGGTTACCCGTGGTGGATAAAGTTTAGTGCAAAAATAAGGGGGACACACTAAAGACGGGGTGGAGAAAATGGAAAGAGCTTGCTTACAAGAAAACTGGATTGGGTATGAAGCCTCAACTAAATCGGTCACTTACCCTCCTAAGTGGATTGAACAACAGACGAAGGTAATACTTCTACTTCTCCATAATGTAGTTGAACTTATATTAAACACCTCCAAGTTGTCTTATGACTCTGTTTCATGTTCTTTTATTTTATTTTTGTTGATTAGGAAAACATAGGCATATATAAACTTCTTAACTCCAAATGGCCAACATACTTGGTTGACGAGATGGAACTAATATGGGGCCAAGCTTATGCGAACGGAGATCTTAGAATAACTCCGGGTGGTGAACCAAAGCAACAGCCTATAGATATGTCGGATGATGAAGACGGTGATGATGAGGATGACGATGAAGTTCATCGCTCGAATGGTGGTAACTGTAATGATCATTACATACCTTCTATCCATATCAGTTATTCAGACACCCAGCTTGATGGCCAGTCTATGGACATTTCAAATAACAACAACTTTCAACAAGGTCAAGCAAACGGTGGTTCAGGCACACATCGAGTCAATGCACCATATCAAGGTACAACTCTTGATGGAAACACACCTTTTTTTTTTATTTAACAGAACTCACTATTGCTGGTGCTGCAAGTTGTTTAGCAAATTTGTTTAAACTAAGTGAATATGCGGAGATAGTTGCCGGAAGCTCCATCGGATTTGTTCCTTACAATATGAATTAAGAATATGGTAACGAATGTCAGATACAACAAGTCACTGCCACTGAAGATAATATCAATGTCCTCACTAACCCTTTATGTTCTCCTAGTGGTGAGAAGCCACAGGAATGGGACCAGTTAATGATGACAACAAGCAATGGGGTACAACATGGGCAAAAAAGGAGATGTAAATTACAACCTAAGAGGGATGTTTGTAAAGGAAGAACCAAGTCAAAGGGTAGCAAGGGAAATAATAATGCAATAGTGGAGGAACTACAACATAAAGGGTGGTTTAAACGACAAGTTGGGTAATGCCAATGAATTGCTAGCTGTGGTGAAGGCAAGAACTGGAATTAGCAATAGTGTAATCAGTGTTCAAGATGCTAATAATCGTATTAGACGTGTTTCTGGTTTGACCACAAGTGAGATAGTTCATGCGCTATACCTATTGGCAGACAGAAGTCATAGGGAAGTCTTAATGACTATGGAAAATGATGACGAGGTTGCTGAATGGGTCCGTCTGTTTTTTAACAAAAGATAGATGTAGTCAGGCACTTTTAGATTGTGTTGTGCAAGTTTGTTTGTCAGGTGTCGATGGTTTTTTGATATGGGCAAAACGGTGCCTTTTGTTTTTTTGTAACTGGTCATTTATGTATGCTTGGGGAGGTGACCGATTGCCTAGTAACTCGTATATTTTACCTTTTGATTGATTTAGTATCGGCTGGGTAAAGTGATACTGCAAGATGACTGTATTGCTGAAAAAAGTGGTTTCTGCTTATTATGTAGACGTGTTATGTATTGGGTATATCAGTTAATGAAATTACGTACACATTGATTTAATGAACTATTACATGCTTGGAATGGTTTTATATATAAATGCATACATGTTTTGAATCGTAAATGGTGACAAATATAGGAAGGAAAGTGAAGTGCTCACCTGACGTACTACTATCTTAATAAACTGCAGCTATTGTTCCAAATGTTGAAGTCATTGAACTCCTCAGAACTCGATTGCAAGAAGATGTGGAACACTACATAAAGTTCATAATACTCCAAGCAATTGAGGAATATCAAGTTAAATTCATACTCATCCTTGCGAAACACAAGATCAGACATCTACGAAAGTACAATAGTTTTGGAAGAAATCGTCTGAAGAATAAACACAGCTGCTTCTTTTGCAGACGGGATGGGTACATTGACAAATTGTATTTGATGTTAAGGGACGCAAAGATGACTTACAATCTATTCCTAGCCAATCATATAGAAGACATTTTGTGCGGTACAACTAGACCTGATTATCAACTGTTAGCCACCAGAGAAGGCAAGACAATAGAAACAATGGCCATAAACAGACTACGTGGCATTTCATTTGGTTCTAAGGAGGAGTTCATTGTCGCAGCAACTATGATAGAAAACTATGATTATAGGGATTTGTTTGACTGTATGAACGATGATGAGATTGTTCAAGTTGTTAGGCTTAAGATGGAAGATGATACAAAAAAGGGAGAATGAATGTTGTCCTTAATGTTAATTTTTGTTGTTTGTTTTCTGTTTTGAATAACACAGTTGTTACAGAACCCTGAGTACGATTTATTACTACCATAATTACAAATTTTTATAATTCCTCTATGAATCAGGTGACTTTAGCTATGTCCGCGTATGATCAGTCTATTGACATATTGAGTGTTGTTATGAATGACGACCAGTTGTTACAACAACTAGTGCTAGCCATAGAGTGCGATATCGTTGAAATACAAGGTGAAGTCCTTCGAGTGGTGCAATGTTTGCAATCATTTTACAGCATAAGGAGAAGGATTCCGATGCATACTTCCGCATTGACCGGTAAACAATGGATTGATGAATTACTAATTGGGCATGAAGTGCGTTGTTTTAACGCGCTTCGGATGAACTGTTGTTGTGCCATATACTGGAGCACAAATATTATGTTGACTCAAGGGCAAATACATCTGTTAAAGAGAGAGTAGCGTGGTTTCTAAGAACATTGAGTCACCGATGTGCAAATAGAGACTCAATGGAGCGGTTCCAACGCCCAGGTTCAACAATCAGCATACACTTCGTGACATTTTAGAGGCGATAGGAAGACTTGGGAAAGATGTAGTGAGGCCAAGGGATCCCACATATGCAAATATTCCACAGAAGATTAGTAGTAGCACAAAGTATTACCCAATCTTCCAGGTATATAAATGAAACAACATTTTCCTTTGCTACTGCATGCTAATATTAGTAATTACTTTCTGGATTATAAAATTCTTTCTAAAACGCAGGATTGTGTAGGAGCTTTAGATGGATGTCATGTCGAGCTCACCGTACCGGAGAGGATCGAATACGATTCATTAACAGGAAAGGTGTTACTAGTACAAATGTCTTGGCTGTTTGTGATTTTGACATGCTTTTTGTGTTTGTTTGTGCTGGATGGGAGGGTTCAGCACATGATACGAGAGTGTATTTGAACTCCATCAACGATACGTCAATGAACTTCCCCAAGCCACCTCCAGGTTATTTCATATGAGATTGCTAATTGTGCAATGATGTAAAATTTTGACACGTTGTCTTTTGTTTTACTAATTTCATTAAGTATATTGTTAGGCAAATATTACCTTGGGGATAAAGGTTATCCAGATAGAGTGGGTTTGATGACACCACACACTAAGGTACAGTACCATCTTTTTGAATTCAGAGGTGAAAATCCAAGAGGGTCGAAAGAACAATTCAACAAGATTCATTCATTGCTGAGGTCTGCAATTGAAAGGTCATTTGGGGTGTTGAAGGTGAGGTGGCAAATACTGCGTAAGGTCCCAAGTTTCCCGCTGTTGAAGCAGATCAAAATTGTCAACGCTTGCTTTGCGTTGCACAACTTCACCAAACTTAGCCAGTTTGGAGACCCTTGTTTCAACTTAATTTACTCTGCACCTAATTTCATACCATGTGCTGATGATGATGATGACCAACCAGAAACTCAACAACCAAGTAGTGCAATAGAAAACAACGACACGCAGGAAATGGTGACATTGAAAAACAGACTGACAACATAACTAATTGACAGGAGACGAGCTGGGGGAGTTACCTGAACGTGGCATGTTACTCATTTATGCTATTTAGTTAATAGGGTGTTTACGCATGTAACCATGTGATAGGTATTTGGAGAAGTCCTTGTACCAGATTGCAGGAAAATTTTCTAGTTTTAAAACAGTGATTGATAATGTAGTGTGACTTGAATGAAATATCATGGTATTAACAGGGTATGTATTATGAAAAACTAATTGTTGTTGTCTTGTTTTGGATGTCGGTGTGACTTCAATGATCAAACTGAGGTGAAATCCATGCGTATAGGGTAATCAGATGACACTACTGCAATTGATATATTAACCTGATTAGCATTGTAACAATGTTTCATTTTCTGAAACATTCATTCATAGATAGGAAACTTGAATGAAAATGTACAGACATGCGGTGCAGTAAAATATGGTGTGTTCGATGAATCATTTCAAATAATTGACAGTCATTGAACACAGATGCTGATGCCGTGTAGTTCAACGTATGTAATAGTTTAAAAAGTTATTGCAACCTGCTTCAATCCTTCTGTATTTTGGCTACTTTTCTGGAACTTAGTAATTTCAATAGGCTGCACTCTCACATCGAAACAAGTATGCAGAATTGTATTCCTTATATACGCTAAGTGTGGTACAGCATATAATAAGCACTTGTATCCTGCACACACATATGTTTTGTACATTTGTAGCCACCAATCAGTAGTGTGGTGTTTAGACATTTTTTTAAATTCAACTTTTCTTTAAGAACGCGGTATATAATGTATATTTGTATATACAATGAGCAAACCCTATCTATTCTTTCACATGCGGCCGTTCTTGGTTACTTTCGAAGGAGAAGAATATCAGTTGAGGGGATCACAATCAAGACATATTTTCTGTTACAGTAAAAGATTAATCATCTGCACTTATGTTCCCATTTCTGTTAGTTCCATAAACATGTCGACAAGAGGGGATCGACAATCAATTGCAACAGCGCCGCCGCAACAAGAACAGACCTCCTCTATTGTTACAGAAGAGATATCACTGGTACTGAAGTGCAACAACATCAACAACAAACCTCATCTGTGAATGACAATTTTGTTGAGTTCAAAGATATATTTGTCAAATTTTCCGAGTGTGATGAAGAATATTGGAAGTATTTGGTGCATATGTATTCTAAATATCGTTGGCAAACAAAAGTCCTTGTTTACCATTTCAATTCAACGACGATTTCATGTAAAACTTGTATCTTGTGCGTCTGTTAAATGTTGGAGGGTAATGGTAACAAATTGTTTTTCTTTATTTAAGTTGTAGGCGAGTCATGTTTCTATTTTGTGTTTGCAACAATGTACTGCAGTAATGTGATGTATTAACCATCCATATAGTTGCAATATGTCTTCGAGATGGTCAGTATTTATGTTGTAACAGATTCGGATTAGCGTATGTGATGATGATAGAATTGACAATGCGTCTGTTGCTCATCTGCTATTGCTTCAGGTAGAATACATTACACCGTAAACTGACATTCAAGCTTCATATTTAACATCAGTGGTTGCATTACAGTAATAAAACCATCGCATGTGGTTTCTCAAAAAGTTTTACATTGTCAAACTAAAAGCACAAAATACATCCAATTCATCTGCTTATATCTATTTGTTAACATCATACAACATTTAGCCAACATCAGATGCATAGCAACAACTGGTGCAGCAATGAGTTGATTTCAGTGATGGGTCACTGCAAAAAGGTGGAGGGTTGTTTATCCTCCGTTACAAAAGTGCACCTAAACGACTAATACATAAGCAACATAAGAAGTAACTTTCTTAAATACATTAGTGTGGAGGGTGATTTTTCGGTATGAGGGGGGGTCGATCTAAATGGTTCTAACTAAAAGCCTAGATCCTGGAAAATACCATTATGTGGAGGGTGAAAACCCGTTATTCTGGCATCCCTAAAAACCTACTAAATCGTCCGTCTTTCCCAGAAAGCATAAGGGAGAGTGCAAGTGTGCACTACACCCTCTCAATGGGCTCCACGCGGACTTATGCCTCTATAAGGCGGAGTTGACTAGAGTCGCCACCTAGTTTGACCTAAGATACTAGGAAGGAAGGGAAGAAGGGTTCTAAGAACCGTTGGTTGACTCTGAATTTGGTTGCCTAAGGATAGGACTTATCTGGTCAGATCAGAGATTCTATTATGGGTTCGCACTGGGTTACACCCCTTAGAAGTGGCAACGACCAGGACTTCGGATTGGTGCCCGAGGAAACCTCGGTCTCCAATCGTCAGGATTTCCTTCTTTCAAAACCTTTTTAGAGAGATTCATTTAAAAGCCAAGGATATGATTAGGACAGGAGGAGAGAAAACGAGTGGATGAGGCGAGCTTTTCTGCCAAGCTGGCGCCAAAAAGAGGAATAAATGAATTCAGATGAGTATAGAATGAAGATTTTGGAAGAGTCTGAGGTTGAGTGAATAGACAAGACTTGGAGTCTGATGGTTTGAAGTTTGTGGGAACCGAAGAAGGTTTGAATGTTTTGAGAGATATGAGAGCCACCTCAGAGGGGGAAAAGGGTTTTTTGTTTGGAATGGGGTCGCACCCTAGATGGGCTGCCTACGTACTCAACTCCTTGTTGAGATCAGACCTTACGTAGTTCACGATTGGGTTTTGGAAGTTTTGATGTTTGAGGGTTTTTAGAAATGCTTGATATGTGGGGTGTTGTAGTCTGTGAGGCGCTCGGGTCTATGAGACATTTGAAATCCTGAGATGTCGAAATCTATGAGACACTCGGATCTGTGAGACACTCGGGTCTATGAGATGCTCTGGTCTGTGAGATATTTGAATCATTGGAATGACAAAGTCTGTGAGACGCTCGGGTCTATAAGACATTTAGAGTGTATGGAAAATTGGAACGGAATCGAAATTGAATTGAAATCAAAGTTGAATTGGAGTTGAATGAATTTTGATTTGAATTGGAATTGAGTTTGAATGAATTTGGATTTGAACTGAATTTGAATGAGTTTAGAATTGAGATGAATTTTGGATTGGTTTGGAATTGAGATGAATTTTGAATTGGTTTGGAATTGAGACGAATTGACATTGTATGCCCAATTTGAACTAGTAGGCCAAGTTTGGGCTTTGGAAAAGTGGCTGAAACGAGCTTTGACATGTAGGCCGAACGGGGCCTTGAAATATGGGCTGGGTTGGGCCTTGAAATGTGGGCCGGAATGGGCCACAAAAATTGGGTTGAAGTGGGCCTTGGAGAATGGGCTTGATTTTTAAACCCGATATGGGCTTTGAGATTCAGACAGAAATGGGCCTAGTGATTTGGGTTCAATTTAGGGTTTGGGAATTGGGCCAAGTTGGGCTTTTTGGTTTGTTCCCCGAATTAAGCTTTAAATTGGGCTTCAATTGAATTTGATTATTGGGCCTCAAACTGAAATGATTGTTGGGTATCAAATTGGATGATTTGAAGTTGGAATTGGTCCTGAATTGGAATTAATTTTGGATTTTGTATGAAGAGTGAGTATGAGAGGGATTGATTTTGAAAAGTGTGAAGAATGTGTATGAGAGAGATTGATTTTGCAGTGTGTTTGATGAGAGAGTATGAAAGAGATTGATTTTATAATGTGTTTGATGTGAGAAGTTGATTTGAAATTGAATTTTTGGACTCAATTTGGAATTGAATTTTGGATTTTGAATCGGATTTTATTGGTTGAAACGAATATTGATTGTGAGTTTTATTATGAAATTTATGGATTGTTTGGAAAATTTTATATGAAGGAAGGCGTTCCCCACCACCAGACTCTACGGCCCGTTTGAGTGAGGAACATCCCCAAACCTGGAAGCTTTTCTAAACTGGACTCGAAGCGTCCAAAATAAGTGGGTAGACCTAAAGGCTATTCTAATGGCTACAAGTGCTAAACCCTAACAGTTTATAAGACGAAACTAACAAATTAAACTCCCAATGTATAATAGAATCGAACATGTATAAACAAGCATTCAAAAATATGTACGAAAGATAGATAGAGTAAAACTGAACAAGCCGACAAATACAAAAAATTATGAAATCCAAGACTATGCAAGGTAGCACCACTAATAGACAATTACAACTAATGATAACAAAATTTAAGTGTTGAATTAAAATGCTGAATTAAAAGAGCTACTATGGGGGGTCGCATCGACGCCGCCTCACTCGAGCTGAAGGGGATCCAAAGAGATACACCAACCGTTTTTTTTTTACGTTTGAAGGGAGAGCCCCGGTAGTCCTAGCCAAGGTCCATCTCTTATGCTACTCAGATGAGATTGGATTACAGGATTGAAGACAACCGGTAATGTCCTGCAAAAAGAAGCTTAACAGGAAAAAAGGAAAACACAAACAAAGTTATATGTATGTTAGTTCATGAATGTAATTGGATAGACAAATCGAAAAGCAAAGGATCAAACAAGAAGTAATAGTATCATGTGCTTCAGGTGCTAGATGGGCTTGAACCGAACAAGACCTTCAGAAGACGTGACCATTTAAAAAAGATTCAAACACCCTGAAACTAAAACACACGGAGGTGCGGGTCTCCGATCCCCAGTTAAAACAAACTCATCTCATCACGTTTGAGATAATATGGATGAACGTCTTTGAATTCAGCAACCAGTAGCATTTACAACATAGTGTTTTTGAGAGACGGAGTTCAGGGAATCATACCAAACAGAGATAATACAGGAGGTCAAAGAAAGAGCCCAGCATAAATTTCAGGAAAGCCATAAACACTTGGCATATACAAGATTATTATTACCATAGACATGCAAGTTAAAGAAACGAGCACATATCATACTCCATCGAGATTGAAACTCGGATGGAAAGCAAACGAGAGGAAAAAAAATGGCAATAGAGGAGATGATCATGCACCGGTTAGCACTTCGAAGATAAGTCTATATTATTCAGCCTTCTTTTCCTTTGGTCGCTCAAACACAAAGTTAAACCTCGGACTAAAACCTATACACATTCAGAGCTTAAAGAATGGAGAGCATGGACTGATACAGGAGCATGGTTAACACAAAAAAAAAATCTAGTTTGACTCTGTAAGTCGAATGAGAAGCATAGGCATGTGCAAGGAAAATTGTGAATAAGCATGAAGACGTTCATTCAGCTAAGGAAACAGTGAATAAAACAATGACCAAAGCATATACACTTATTTGACATAATAGTACGCATCCAATTCAAAGGTTGTTTGGTTTAAATCAAGTTAGAATTCGATACCTGGATGTGGAGCAATTTCCTCTGCAAAAAGGAAAAGACAAAGAGAGCGTATATACATGAAAACATTAATAAAATATAAATAAGAGGAGTAAACTATGAACATGCTCGCGGTGATATGAACTCTCCAGATCTGCGCACTCATCTGTAACAAAACTTGAATAAAACGGTGAGAGCTCAAACTGGCAATGAGGCCAACATGATGATAGAATTTTTTAATACAGTGCATGAGGGTTGGCTCTATGCGACAAAAAAGAAAGGGGAAAAAATGGAAATCACCATTATACACTGAAGATAACATTAGTTAGATGTGCTCCGTTCGAACCAAATCGGGCTTATCTCAACAGTGTCTGATATTGGCTTTCAACTCCAACGAAAGAGTGATGCATTGTGGTAGCAAAAATACACAGCGGTTTGGCAAACTGAAACAAAGTCTAACGTAGATGGATTGCAGAGTAAAAATCTAAAGCTGAAACTCACACATCGATCGCACAAACTCCTCTGAAGGTGGAGAAGGCGAGATATCGGGACAATTTTCAAGCAATAACGCAAGGTTGGTGGTGACTTTCGTGAGTCAATTCACCATGGCCATCTCACTTTTTTTTCGGAATGAGGAAGAAGGAAGCGGTCATTCTTCTTGTGTTGGGAATGTCGAAAAACAAAAACATTGGGATCTGGGGTTGGCGGCTACCGTCCTCTCTTTCTGTTTTACTGTAGGGTTTCTGTATGTTTTATAATGATAAGGGATGGGCAAGGGGCGGTGGATTGGGGCCAGAGTTTCTCTTTGTTGTTTTTTTTTTAGTGGGTCACGATTGGGCATAGTCCAATAACGACATGGACTTTATTGGACCGAGTTACACCATTCACGTTGCAAAAAATCATAACAAAACGCAAGGGGGGGGGACGGGATTCGAACCCAACACCTCTACATCACTGAAGCAAGCACGTACCAGCTAAGCTGGTGTCGTTTATTGATATATCCACACAGCAATCATTCAAACTTCAAAATCATACCCAGAGGCGAAATAGAAAAGAGAGCTAATGTACGGATTCAGTTATGCCCGAGTTCAAACCTAGGACCTTTTGCTTCCCCTGCACACACACTAACTAATTGCAACAACGAAACTTGTTGTATGAATGTAAGAAAGAACACTAATGTTCTACTTCAAATTGAATAATCCTTTAAAACGCTAATGACTACAATGTAAATGTACAGTAAGACGAAAGAATTAAATCTAGTAAATGAATTGTTTTCTCCGTAGAAGTCATGAGATTATGGGATGACAATGATAAATACAAAATGTGATAAAATAAAAAAATGAAATAATCATAACGAAATGGTTAATACAAACGAACGCGGTAAAATAGAAGTTAGATTACATATGTACGAGTAGCATGTAAATACGAAAGAGAAAGGAGAAAAAAAATGGTAAAATAAGTAAGTGACGAAAAGAGAAGGGTTTTAAAACGGATGCTTTAAGGGGTGAGAATTTTTGGTGTCTACAGATGGCTCCCCTTGATGCAATTTTGCAAGCCCTTGCAGAATTGGATCAAGGTTGAGAGGGCGCCAAAAATTCTCACTACGGCTTTGTGGTGCATTGGGATGCGACCGCGAGGAAGATAATGTATGAATGCGACGGGAATGATATGATAGTTGAATGCACGAGGACTTATTACGAGCCTCAACTGGACCTCTTGACATCCAGTCCTAGGGCTTATGACGGGCCTAGAATGCGATTGAAAGTACGAGGACTTAGGAGTGCCTCAACTAGACCTCTTGATATCTAGCTATAGGACTTATGACGAGCCTATAATACTGACAACCCATTTGATTTAAGGTGCATGAGGACTTAGGAGTGCCTCAACTGGACCTCTTGATATCCAGTCCTAGGGCTTATGACGGGCCTAGAATGCGATTGAAAGTACGAGGACTTAGGAGTGCCTCAACTAGACCTCTTGATATCTAGCTATAGGACTTATGACGAGCCTATAATACTGACAACCCGATTTGATTTAAGGTGCATGAGGACTTAGGAGTGCCTCAACTGGACCTCTTGATATCCAGTCCTAGGGCTTATGACGGGCCTAGAATGCGATTGAAAGTACGAGGACTTAGGAGTGCCTCAACTAGACCTCTTGATATCTAGCTATAGGACTTATGACGAGCCTATAATACTTCTGAATGTGTATTGTACTAGAAGCGTAATAGCTGCCTAGCAGATGGAAAAGATTGGGACCGTACTAGTAGCGTAATAGCTGCCTAGTGGGTTATGAAGTGAACGATCTCGCACTAGTAGCGTAATACCTGCCTAGTTGAGGAAAAAAGGCGAGACCGCACTAGTAGCGTAATAGTTGCCTAGCGGGTTATGAATTGGACGATTTCGCACTAGTAGTGTAATAGCTGCCTAGTGGAGGAAAAAAGCGGGACCATACTAGTAGCGTAATAGCTGCCTAGCAGGTTATGAAATGAACGAACTCGCACTAGTAGCGTAATAGCTGCCTAGTGGAGGAAAAAAGGCGAGACCGCACTAGTAGCGTAATAGCTGCCTAGCGGGTTATGAATTGGACGATTTCGCACTAGTAGCGTAATAGCTGCCTAGTGGAGGAAAAAAGTGAGACCGTACTAGTAGCGTAATAGCTGCCTAGCAGGTTATGAAATGAACGAACTCGCACTAGTAACGTAATAGCTGCCTAGTGGAGGAAAAAAGCGGGACCGTACTAGTAGCGTAATAGCTGCCTAGCAGGTTATGAAATGAACGAACTCGCACTAGTAGCGTAATAGCTGCCTAGTGGAGGAAAAAAGCGGGACCGCACTAGTAGTGTAATAGCTGCCTAGTGGGTTATGAAATGAACGATCTCGCACTAGTAGCGTAATAGCTGCCTAGTAGAAGAAAAACGACGGGACCACACTAGTAGCGTAATAGCTGCCTAGCGGGTGTAAAACGAAAGACGACCGTACTAGTAGCGCAATAGCTGTCTAGCAGGTGTAAAACGAAAAAATTCGACCGCACTAGTAGCGCAATAGCTGTCTAGCGGGTGTAAAATGAAAGGCGACCGTACTAGTAGCGCAATAGCTGTCTAGCAGGTGTAAAACGAAAGGCGACCGTACTAGTAGCGCAATAGCTGTCTAGCAGGTGTAAAACGGAAAATTCAACCGCACTAGTAGCGCAATAGCTGTCTAGCGGGTGTAAAATGAAATGCGACCGCACTAGTAGCGCAATAGCTGCCTAGCGGGTGTGAAGATGTGTCAGATAGTGAGCAAATTTTGTGGGTATATGCAGATGATATGTGATGTGAGGTGATTAACCAATGTATTGATTGAATTAAACTCCCTGTTTGTGGATGTAGGTTTTTGTGTGAGTAGATGGCTCTATAGTAACATCAAAACCTCGGGATGGCCCCGGTATGGCTCCGGCATGGCTTCAAGGATCTGAGATGGCTCCAGCATGCGTTGATGGCTCCAGTATGCACTGATGGCTCTGGTAGACACTGATGGCTCCGGTGTGACCAATGGTCTCGGGGTGGTTGGTGGGTTTGACCTGGTTGATGATTTTGTGGCAGTTTGTGGGCTTTGATGTGCCTTGAGAGTTTTTTTTTAGGGTGGCTTGATGGCTCCGATGATGGATTTATTGTTGTTTGACGGGATTTGTTGTGGACTTTGTAGTGAGTGAATGGTTTTTCACAAGTGAATGATGAAACACAGTTGCATGACTTTGTTGGGAGTTCCCATCATGGTTCTAGGATTTCCATGGATGCCTCCGAGATGACCTTGTGCCGATTGAGCATGACGACGCTTTAGTTGGTTCACTTCGATGCCACCGAGGGGAAAAGGGAAGTTTTCGCCTTTGATGTGGTCGCACCCTGGACGGGCTGCCTACGTACTCAATTCCATATTGAGATCAGACCATACGTAGTTCGATTACTTTGTGGGCGAGGCCCTGGTGATGAAATGACTCTGATATGGATTTGAGGTGGCTCCCTTATTGTTCTCAGACTGTTGGGATGACCCCTGTGTAGTTCCAAGGATGGTTTCAATGTCAGATGATGGCTCCCGCATGGCTCTGGTTTGGCTTTAGGAGCGGTATCGATGAGACTCGAGTATGACACTGGATGACTCCAGGGATTGTCTCCATATGGCTATGGATGGCTTCAAAACGGTTCGATGTAGCTCGGGGATAACCCATTATTGCTCCGAAAAGGCTAGATGTAGTCTGATGATGGTCTGAGATGGATCTAGTTGACATCTTTTGATCAAAATTTATGCTTCAACAACTGCAACTGAAGTCGACTGTCAGCGAGTCTAGGTAGAATTCTTACCAGTCGGATGTTAAAGATGAAATGATTATGGTGCATGCAAATAATAAATGCTAGACACGATGCAAGATGCATATGCAGTTTTCGGAGAGAAGGTACGGTCCTATCTCTATTAATATAAGGTTTACGAATATAAGACATTTTCCATTTGATCTTGAGTGATTGTTGAGCTAGAATGCGTGAATCACTTTCCTCTCACGGAGGGATACAGGTCAATCTTTCATGAGTATGGCCGTGTGTGCAAATGTCGTGATGACACTCTTGATGCTCAGAGCAGTATTTTCCTTAGAATTCCTTTTCGAGGTTATGGACTTTCTGTTCCTCACAAATTCCTCACCTGCAATGGGGTAGGTCGATTATGATTTGGTGGTTTAGTCGAAGAGTCACTCGTACTCTAAAGACCTTGTGAGATTAGGTCACACTCATTCGCTAACGGTCCCTTTGGTATGACGGGACATGTTGATAACAAGTACGAAACTTATGATTCATGTTTCAGATCCGATACTTTCGGTTAACGCTCATTAACTAACGAGTCAGAGGTCTTTTATTGGGTTATAACGGGGCTGAGGGGTATGATGTATGTCACATGAGACTGGAGGATTTATTTGGGAATTGTGGAGCTTTTGTGCAATAGAGGATATGTTTCGCCTTCACCATTGGGGAATGATTAGACAGACGATCTTTGAGAATCTTTTGTTGGTTTCGATGGGACATCATTGGTCCTTTTGCTTATTCTCTTCTTCTTTTGTATGATCTTTTCGTTCTTCTTCTTCTTTTTTGGTGTATGATTTTCTCATTCTTCTCCTTCCTTTTCGGTGTATGATTTTTGCTTCCTTACTTCCTACTTTTGGAATCGCATTGGCTCATCGACTTTCTTAGACATTTTCTAACTAACTCTTTTGGCTTTCGATTTTGCTTTCAGCTTTGGAGTTTCATTGACTCGCTGGTCATCTCAAACATTATATTTGCTTCTTTTGTGAAAGATGGTGGGGAGAGACCATGGCTCCAGCTCCTTTGAGATCCTCTATTGCAAGGGCAAGTAAGTATATGTACGTGGGTTGGCATGTTGTGGAGTTCACAGAAAAGGGTTTATCATGAAAGGCTTAGTGGGGCTCACTAAAGGATTATGTACAGGGCAGTCAAAGCTTTTTGGTTTTGTGGGGAGTTTCATTCCTAAGTGCCTCGTCATCCTCATTAGTCAATGATTGCTTTCTTACTATTCTCGGATCTTTGCATGAATCACAGTTCATATCCTGTTTATCGGCATTGATCTCGCTATGAATTGTGCCTCTCCATGTGCTGAAGGAAAGCACAAGTCGCTCATGGTTTTACCTCTGTGGACTCGCTCTATCTTTCCTCATCACTCATTGGATTGTCCAAAACATTCATTTGGAAATTCAAGGAAAATACCGCTCTTTGCACACTACTCACTTGGTTTGTGGTGCTGATTTTGATTGGACCCTTGTACTCATTAACGGGCCGAGAGTTAAGTGGTTCATTCACTCTGTTCAATCAATCTCTTGTGATTTTCCCGAAGATGTCGTTTCGATATGGGAGCATGAAAATGCAATTATCTACCATGCGATGTATTGTGGTAATATGGAATACCATGTATAGGATGCATAAAATGCTGAAAATGATGAATTGAGATGGTTGACTGAATGTTTTTTTTTATGTTTTTTTTTTTGTTTTTGGATGCAATGCATGAGTGGCATGGTTATGACTAGTCTCGCTTGAGCCGAATTCAGCTTGCGGTTCATGAAGCTCGTCCCATCATGTTTGGCTCTGAAGGTGGTCGAGTTGTGGTGATTGTTGTCGAAGAAGTAATTCTCGAGTGAGACCAGGTTGGTGATTGGCTCCTGGATCTTGGGACTTTTAGGGAGTGACAACTCCCGCATGGTGACCCACTGATATGACATTGGCTGCATTTTTCTGGGATTTTTGAAGGCATGATTTTTTTGGATTTTTGGATGTATGATTTTTTTGGATTTTTGGATGTATGATTTTTTTGGATTTTTTGGATGTATGATTTTTTTGGATTTTTGGATGTATGATTTTTTTGGATTTTTGGATGTATGATTTTTTTGGATTTTTTGGATGTATGATTTTTTTGGATTTTTGGATGTATGATTTTTTTGGATTTTTTTTTGTGTATGCTTTTTTTTTTATTGTTGGTCTCTATGTACATGGTATGCTGAATGGGAAAAAAGCTTGAATGCCCGGTATTTCTTGCTATCACTTCGAAGATCATGTCGTCACTCATAGGCAAAGACAGTTATTCACCTGCAAACACGACCATCACTGTAGAAAGAACAATCTGACAAATGTTAGCATGCTTGAAAAATGGGATGAATGCTTGTGTGAGGTGTGTGGAAATGTAACATGTGATTGTGCAATTTTTCTGTGATGAGTACGATTCATGCGTGATTAACGAATGTGAACTGACTGACAATGGGAAGAAGCAAGTTGTGCATACTGGAAGAAATAAAGTTTTTTGGGAGAAAACAGTTTTGAAAACACGTGTTTTCGAAGTGGTGGATTTTCTCAATATGAATTTTGACGCTCGGTCATTCGCAAATAAAATAGGGAGTGGGGAACCCTGTACACATTGATCTAAATAAATTGAAAGGGAATGTACAACCTATACACAAAGTCTATTCAGAAATTGACAAGAGAGAAAAGAATGCTAGAGGAAAACCTATACATCAATTCAAAGTCATTAAATGAGGAGTTTGAGTTAAAAACTTCTTTCGAATTCTTCTGCTTCGTCTTCGAGATTCTGATTGACTGCACATCCATGTTTGGGCTCCTGACTGGCCATTCGCTCAAGTTCGGGCTCTTGTTTGCTCGCTCGTCTTTGGGCTCTTGCAACAAAGTGACATTGTGATCAAGAGAAACTGGTTGGTGCTCTTCTGACCCTCAGCAGCTTCAGACTCGAACGGTCGTTGATAGTCTTCATGTTGCTTGACTCGAGTTGGTACACCTTTGACTCTATATTTAAACGGTTGGTGACAGTCTTCATATCACGCGGCTAGCTCCACGGGTTGGTGCGCTTTTGGCTTTCAGCTTGATCCACGTAGTCAATCTTCATGCTGCTTCACTTGCTCCGTCGAAGGAATGAGAGATATTTTTGAGAAAGGAAAGGTGAATGATCGAGCACAAAATCATTGTGAAAATCCACCACTTTTGGAAATACACGAAATGACTAGTACGCTCCACAGTAATGACCGCTACTCTTGAAGGTGGGTGGAACTTCAAAAATAACGGGTCACAACATGGGGACTAAATCATTTGTTTTGAAACATGTTTGTGAGAAATGTTATTTCGAAACAACATCTGTGAGAAATGCTATTTGAAACTCGTTTGCAAAAAACGGGTTTTGAAAGCTGTTTTAGAAACTAGTTTTGGAAAAAAAGAAAAAAAAACATTTGTGAGAAACATTGTTTGAAAATCATTTGTAAACAGTAGATTTTGAAATCTGTTCTTTGCAAACTGCTTGACAAAGTTTGTTTTCTGGAAGACTTGATTGAAACCGATTTTGAAAACTGTTTTGGAAATAACAAGTTTGAAAATCTTTTTTTTAATCATTCGAGATGGACGACTTTGAAGATATTTCATTGGAGTGTTTGACATGATTGATTTTCTGATTTTTGTTAATTTTTGAAACGTGATCACACATAGATGTAAATGCAAATAAAATCGTGGCTGATTTTTTGTGGAGCTGAGTGTGAATGATTGGGATAATCACCTTCCAGGTCAATCAATGCTTCCATACCACCGGGGGAACCGTCGTTCCTTCACTGTTCATCTCTCGGGATTTATCTCTGTTATGCCTTGTAGGGCACGTCATCAAGAAAGTCCGAAGTGCTTAAGTTCGAAAGGTCAGGATACCCGAAGCGATACAGTCACACGAGCCACCGCTGGGGATTATCACAACATACTCACTTTTCGGGAAACTCGGGGAAGTACTGCATGGGAACGGGTCTCTCATCGTCTGCACGATGAGGTGTGTCTAAAGTCCAAATTATTCGCTGACTACGCTATGTCATGTATGGGTATCCGTAAATACGGGATCCTCTATGAATTTGTAGCGCGACATTGGGCTTTAAAGACACCCGTGGTGCAGAGGACATCTAGAGAACTGAGCCCATGCAATCTTCAGGGTAAGGCAAAAGGGTGGTAAGACAGGCGGCATACAAGGGGGCAACTACCCATGAAACCCATCCTAGACACCGGATAAGGCAGCTGGACACTGAAGGCTCATAGCTTACTATATGCTGGCTTTGACTCGAAAAGGTGTTTGAAAGGATCCTGAGTTGTTTCAAGGTGTAGACAACTACGGCCGTACCACCTCGTGGGTTTACTCCTTAACTACGAAGGACTCATACTCAGAGGGAATCAATTGTGGACCAATTGTTAATCCCGCCCGCAGACAGTGAAGGTGACACAGAGGAATGCATGCTCCTAGACTACCCGATGCAACAATGGGTTGGCTCCTTTCTACGAAGGCCCCATTTACAAAAACCGTAAATAAGCAATTATGTCATGAATGAAGAGCAGTAAACCACAATAGTAAACAAAAGCGAAGCATGCAAAGGTCAAAGCACACATGTGGTAATCAAAGACAATTTCGAACTCTAAACACTCGTCCTAACTATCTCACAAAGCCACTCTAAGTGTGGAGTAGAGTAATCCTAAAGGCTTGGAAATGAATCTCTTGAAGGTTTTGAGAGAAGTTGGGGAATCCCGACAATTTTGAATGGAGTTCAGTCTTCCTTGACCAAGTTTAGAAGAAAAACTTACTCAAGTTTTCCCCAGCAGAGTCGCCATTCTGTGGAGGGTGATTTTTCGGTATGAGGGGGGGTCGATCTAAATGGTTCTAACTAAAAGCCTAGATCCTGGAAAATACCATTATGTGGAGGGTGAAACCCGTTATTCTGGCATCCCTCAAAACCTACTAAATCGTCCGTCTTCCCAGAAAGCATAAGGGAGAGTGCAAGTGTGCACTACACCCGCTCTCAATGGGCTCCACGCGGACTTATACCTCTATAAGGCGGAGGTTGACTAGAGTCGCCACCTAGTTTGACCTAAGATACTAGGAAGGAAGGGAAGAAGGGTTCTAAGAACCGTTGGTTGACTCTGAATTTGGTTGCCTAAGGATAGGACTTATCTGGTCATATCAGAGATTCTATTATGGGTTCGCACTGGGTTACACCCTTAGAAAGTGGCAACGACCAGGACTTCGGATTGGTCGAGGAAACCTCGGTCTCCAATCGTCAGGATTTCCTTCTTTCAAAACCTTTTTAGAGAGATTCATTTAAAAGCCAAGGATATGATTAGGACAGGAGTTGAGAAAACGAGTGGATGAGGCGAGCTTTTCTGCCAAGCTGGCGCCAAAAAGAGGAATAAATGAATTCAGATGAGTATAAAATGAAGATTTTGGAAGAGTCTGAGGTTGAGTGAATAGACAAGACTTGGAGTCTGATGGTTTGAAGTTTGTGGGAACCGAAGAAGGTTTGAATGTTTTGAGAGATATGAGAGCCACCTCAGAGGGGAAAAGGGTTTTTTGTTTGGAATGGGGTCGCACCCTAGATGGGCTGCCAACGTACTCAACTCCTTGTTGAGATCAGACCTTACGTAGTTCACGATTGGGTTTTGGAAGTTTTGATGTTTGAGGGTTTTTAGAAATGCTTGATATGGGGTGTTGTAGTCTGTGAGGCGCTCGGGTCTATGAGACGTTTGAAATCCTGAGATGTCGAAATCTGTGAGACACTCGAATCTGTGAGACACTCGGGTCTATGAGATGCTCTGGTCTGTGAGATATTTGAATCATTGGAATGACAAAGTCTGTGAGACGCTCGGGTCTATAAGACTTTAGAGTGTATGGAAAATTGGAACGGAATCGAAATTGAATTGAAATCAAAGTTGAATTGGAGTTGAATGAATTTTGATTTGAATTGGAATTGAGTTTGAATGAATTTGGATTTGAACTGAATTTGAATGAGTTTAGAATTGAGATGAATTTTGGATTGGTTTGGAATTGAGATGAATTTTGATTGGTTTGGAATTGAGATGAATTGACATTGTATGCCCAATTTGAACTAGTGGGCCAAGTTTGGGCCTTGGAAAAGTGGCTGAAACGAGCTTTGACATGTAGGCCGAACGGGGCCTTGAAATATGGGCTGGGTTGGGCCTTGAAATGTGGGCCGGAATGGGCCACAAAAATTGGGTTGAAGTGGGCCTGGAGAATGGGCTTGATTTTTAAACCCGATATGGGCTTTGAGATTCAGACAGAAATGGGCCTAGTGATTTGGGTTCAATTTAGGGTTTGGGAATTGGGCCAAGTTGGGCTTTTTGGTTTGTTCCCCGAATTAAGCTTTAAATTGGGCTTCATTGAATTTG
This sequence comes from Limonium bicolor, assembly GCA_023374045.1. Lineage (NCBI taxonomy): Eukaryota > Viridiplantae > Streptophyta > Magnoliopsida > Caryophyllales > Plumbaginaceae > Limonium > Limonium bicolor. The sequence goes on from CM041783.1 coordinate 77,483,119, forward strand.
ATTATTGGGCCTCAAACTGAAATGATTGTTGGGTATCAAATTGGATGATTTGAAGTTGGAATTGGTCCTAAATTGGAATGAATTTTGGATTTTGTATGAAGAGTGAGTATGAGAGGGATTGATTTTGAAAAGTGTGAAGAATGTGTATGAGAGAGATTGATTTTGCAGTGTGTTTGATGAGAGAGTATGAAAGAGATTGATTTTATAATGTGTTTGATGTGAGAAGTTGATTTGAAATTGAATTTTTGGACTCAATTTGGAATTGAATTTTGGATTTTGAATCGGATTTTTATTGGTTGAAACGAATCATTGATTGTGAGTTTTATTATGACATTTATGGATTGTTTGGAAAATTTTATGAAGGAAGGCGTTCCCCACCGACCAGACTCTACGGCCCGTTTGAGTGAGGAACATCCCCAAACCTGGAAGCTTTTCTAAACTGGACTCGAAGCGTCCAAAATAAGTGGGTAGACCTAAAGGCTATTCTAATGGCTACAAGTGCTAAACCAATCTAACAGTTTATAAGACGAAACTAACAAATTAAACTCCCAATGTATAATAGAATCAAACATGTATAAACAAGCATTCAAAAATATGTACGAAAGATAGACAGAGTAAAACTGAACAAGCCGACAAATAAAAAATTATGAAATCCAAGACTATACAAGGTAGCACCACTAATAGACAAATTACAACTAATGATAACAAAATTTAAGTGTTGAATTAAAATGCTGAATTAAAAGAGCTACTATGGGGGGTCGCATCGACGCCGCCTCACTCGAGCTGAAGGGGATCCAAAGAGATACACCAACCGTTTTTTTTTACGTTTGAAGGGAGAGCCCCGGTAGTCCTAGCCAAGGTCCATCTCTGATGCTACTCGGATGAGATTGGATTACAGGATTGAAGACAACCGGTAATGTCCTGCAAAAAGAAGCTTAACAGGAAAAAAGGAAAACACAAACAAAGAATTATATGTATGTTAGTTCATGAATGTAATTGGGATAGACAAATCGAAAAGCAAAGGATCAAACAAGAAGTAATAGTATCATGTGCTTCAGGTGCTAGATGGGCTTGAACCGAACAAGACCTTCAGAAGACGTGACCATTTAAAAAAAGATTCAAACACCCTGAAACTAAAACACACGGAGGTGCGGGTCTCCGATCCCCAGTTAAAACAAACTCATCTCATCACAGTTTGAGATAATATGGATGAACGTCTTTGAATTCAGCAACCAGTAGCATTTACAACAGTGTTTTTTGAGAGACGGAGTTCAGGGAATCATACCAAACAGAGATAATACAGGAGGTCAAAGAAAGAGCCCAGCATAAATTTCAGGAAAGCCATAAACACTTGGCATATACAAGATTATTATTACCATATACATGCAAGTTAAAGAAACGAGCACATATCATACTCCATCGAGATTGAAACTCGGATGGAAAGCAAACGAGAGGAAAAAAAAATGGCAATAGAGGAGATGAACATCCACCGATTAGCACTTCGAAGATAAGTCTATATTATTCAGCCTTCTTTTCCTTTGGTCGCTCAAACACAAAGTTAAACCTCGGACTAAAACCTATACACATTCAGAGCTTAAAGAATGGAGAGCATGGACTGATACAGGAGCATGGTTAAACACAAAAAAAAATCTAGTTTGACTCTGTAAGTCGAATGAGAAGCATAGGCATGTGCAAGGAAAATGATTGTGAATAAGCATGAAGACGTTCATTCAGCTAAGGAAACAGTGAATAAAACAATGACCAAAGCATATACACTTATTTGCATAATAGTACGCATCCAATTCAAAGGTTGTTTGGTTTAAATCAAGTTAGAATACGATACCTGGATGTGGAGCAATTTCCTCTGCAAAAAGGAAAAGACAAAGAGAGCGTATATACATGAAAACATTAATAAAATATAAATAAGAGGAGTAAACTATGAACATGCTCGCGGGTGATATGAACTCTCCAGATCTGCGCACTCATCTGTAACAAAACTTGAATAAAACGGTGAGAGCTCAAACTGGCAATGAGGCCAACATGATGATAGAATTTTTTAATACAGTGCATGAGGGTTGGCTCTATGCGACAAAAAAGAAAGGGGAAAAAATGGAAATCACCATTATACACTGAAGATAACATTAGTTGGATGTGCTCCGTTCGAACCAAATCGGGCTTATCTCAACAGTGTCTGATATTGGCTTTCAACTCCAACGAAAGAGTGATGCATTGTGGTAGCAAAAATACATAGCGGTTTGGCAAACTGAAACAAAGTCTAACGTAGATGGATTGCAGAGTAAAAATCTAAAGCTGAAACTCACACATCGATCGCACAAACTCCTCTGAAGGTGGAGAAGGCGAGATATCGGGACGATTTTCAAGCAATAACGCAAGGTTGGTGGTGACTTTCGTGAGTCAATTCACCATGGCCATCGAGAAGCAGTGGAGCAGAGGAATGACGTTCTCTTTTTTTTCGGAATGAGGAAGAAGGAAGCGGTCATTCTTCTTGTGTTGGGAATGTCGAAAAACAAAAACATTGGGATCTGGGGTTGGCGGCTACCGTCCTCTCTTTCTGTTTTACTGTAGGGTTTCTGTATGTTTTATAATGATAAGGGATGGGCAAGGGGTGTGGATTGGGGCCAGAGTTTCTCTTTGTTGTTTTTTTTTAGTGGGTCACGATTGGGCATAGTCCAATAACGACATGGACTTTATTGGACCGAGTTACACCATTCACGTTGCAAAAAAATCATAACAAAACGCAAGGGGTGGGGGGACGGGATTCGAACCCAACACCTCTACATCACTGAAGCAAGCACGTACAGCTAAGCTGGTGTCGTTTATTGATATATCCACACAGCAATCATTCAAACTTCAAAATCATACCCAGAGGCGAAATAGAAAAGAGAGCTAATGTACGGATTCAGTTATGCCCGAGTTCAAACCTAGGACCTTTTGCTTCCCCTGCACACACACTAACTAATTGCAACAACGAAACTTGTTGTATGAATGTAAGAAAGAACACTAATGTTCTACTTCAAATTGAATAATCCTTTAAAACGCTAATGACTACAATGTAAATGTACAGTAAGACGAAAGAATTAAATCTAGTAAATGAATTGTTTTCTCCGTAGAAGTCATGAGATTATGGGATGACAATGATAAAATACAAAATGTGATAAAATCATAAAATAATGAAATAATCATAACGAAATGGTTAAAATACAAACGAACGCGGTAAAATAGAAGTTAGATTACATATGTACGAGTAGCATGTAAATACGAAAGAGAAAGGAGAAAAAAAAATGGTAAAATAAGTAAGTGACGAAAAGAGAAGGGTTTTAAAACGGATGCTTTAAGGGGTGAGAATTTTTGGTGTCTACAATTAGGGTTTGATAGTTTTTCAGCCATTTATGCTCAATCTTTTAAATTGTTGCTAACTGCATTTTCAGAGCTGGTGGAGTCGTAGTCTTCAAACCAAGACATGGGAGATGACGGTGGAGAAGGTGTCTGCACCTTGTTCTTCTTGTCTGGCCTGCACCTCAAAGCAACGTTAGACTGCCATGTTATAACACCATCTCTAGCCACTGAAGTAGTAGCTGCAGATTGAGCACCAACTGTTGTTGTCTTTGTTGCTCCAGCACTTGTTTCTGCAAAACTAGAGTTATGAAATATTGATTAAAGTTAGCAGGTGAAGTAGTAGAAATGGAAGCAAAGTTTATTTTCTTCTCCATTGGGTTGAACACAATCGGCTCTTTCTTTGTGATAACCTCTCTATCATCAACTGTGCAATCATCTTCATCGTCACTATCATCAGAGGAGATTAAAATGATGGGTGAAGAATGAGAGGAAGAAGGTTGTTTTGGGTTGGTTGACATTTGAACCTTGTCGTGCTAATTAGAGGAATGACAATACTCAGATAGTAGCAGTAGCAAAACGTGACCCACTACAAGCAAAAAGGGTGTTTTATAGACGATGAGGATAGGAATGAAGAGTTTGGTGAGGAATAATAACTGGGATGAACAACTCCTTATTAATGGCTTTGATTGTGGAAAAGGAGACTGTGGATGTGATGGAAAGTAGAGGGATTAGAGCTGTAGTTAATGACTTGATTCTGTGATATATTCATCACAATAAAAAAAACCCAGAGTTGACATTTGGATTTTTATAAAGCAAATCATTTGACCATACACACAAGATGTCAACTAGGAGATTGAAATAAGTGCAGCCAAACAACATGTTGCAAAAGTAGTAGATTTAATATTGTAACAGTACAATGACTTGTCTTACATGACCATTACATGGGATCCAAACTACGTCAGCATACTTGTCCCTTACCCATACGGACACCTAGCCACCCAAAAAATGTTACACATGTGGCATTTCCCATCTCAAAAGGTTAGAAATTCACATTCTACTTCATACAAAATACAGATTGTCTGCACCAGTTACTACCAACTAAACTAAAATATCAACTACTAAACATATGATACACACACATAACACCATTGCAAATGGTTTGGGACTCTCTACTTAAAGAGCACTACAACAACCAGCCCCAACAGCACATACACTCCAATCAGAATACGGGATATCATTGATTTTAAATCGGCAACACTAGTGTCAACAACAATCTCTGATGTTCCAGCAGCATCCATTTTGTTGTTAATGCTCCTCAATGTTGATTTCATAACTTCCAGAGTCTGGGTGTTGGTCCTTACCATGTTCATCAGGGTCCTGACTTGGTTTGCTGCCTGCGTAGACCTACCACCTTGAGTTGTTACAACCTCATTATTTGGGTCGTGTGGCCTATTCACCGCATCCCACCACTCAAAGAAACCACAAGAGTTACACTTATAGAACAGCCTGCCAAAATTCTCGTTTGTATACGAAATCAACAACATAGACTTCAATTGGCAGTCACAACTGATGTACGTTGTGTTCAACTCGTTGATACTCCTTCCACTTGAGCATGACTGCAGAATTATTTGATTTCATTAAGGTTTTATATAAAAAATCAGTGCAGTATATGAAGAAAGACCAAAAGAACAGTTCCGCAGCATTAAGATCGAACAAAGGAAAGTTCAAAAGTAGAAGGCTAAAGGGCTAGACAGGGTGAAGAAGAAGATGCGCATCAACTGCGAACAAGTAAATAGGTTCCAACTCTGGTTGCGACAGACCCACATTGTTGACTTGTGTATGGATTTGATTAAACAGAATGACAGATAACGTGAAGGGTATTAGAACAAGGGTTGTCGTAATTATAATTTAACTACAAAACACTGATGTTCGAATATGGCTACGCATTGAAGAAAGATTACCAAATGCGCAGTGGGGACGGTACTTGCGATTCGTCAAACAAAATAGAAAATGGGAGCCAGCATCCAAATTTGATTCGATACTACCACAACAGATTCGACAACTTACATTGCGGGCTGACGGCATAGTACTTCTCTACTTCCAAGTTAAGTACGCTGCTGGTGAAAAACACAACAACCACAACCCAAAATGCTTCAGTAAATAGAAAGGAAACAAGAAAACGAAAATGAAGATGAGCACAACAGAGAGAACGATAAAACTTGTACAGGAGAAGGTACTCGAATACCTCGTTCTAATGGCGTCTCAGTGCAAACCCTAATGTCGCCGAAGAAGAGGATAGAAGGAGTGGGAGAATACGGGATGTTATATGTTGGTGAGGTTAACCGCGTATGGTTGAGGGTAATAGAGTAAAATCACAAAAAATCCATAGAATAAAGTCAAGCTCGTGAACAAACGCAATATAATTTATCCCGCGACTCACCAAACATGTTAGAGCTGACTTTATTCTTACTTATCATTTACATCTCGGAATCGAACGGGACCTTAAATCAATAAAATGAGATGGCCAATTTCTCATTTCCTAAAACCTTGTTTCTGTTACCATATATGTATTATATGTATACATATCTTATTTTCTCTCTAGCACATATACTCAACGTTTTCCCACAGCTATAATGTATGCTATAAATAGCTGATGAATGTGAATGAAATAGACTAAGTTCTTGTTCTACATCTCCTTTATGCGCTGGTTTCTTTAGTTACACCAATTATAACATGGTATCAAAACAAAAGTTGTTTGCCATTTCCATTTCCATTTCTGTCCAATATAGTGTTGACCAGCTAATCAAGAAAAATGAAGAGCGAGGGAGTAAAGAAAAGACTTGAAAAAGAAACAGAAAATACCAAGGACCAAGAAAAACCTACTACCTCTCGCATGGAGTCAGAAATGATCCCTACTACTTACACAATTCTGACCACCTGGGAATGCTCCTCACCAGATCTAGTTCAATGGCGTTAGATTTGTTGCCTGGAAGAGAAGCATCACGATAGCCTTGTCAGCAAAGAACAAACCAGGGTTCATAGATGGTTCAATCGAGAAGCCAGCAGACATTAGATGTGAGGATATATTCTAACACCCCTACCGCTAATACCGTCATTACTGTACAAATACTTACCTTCGCAGCGGATAATACATACACAACGGTGGCTGTACAATGCCGCTAGTCACCCACGTGACTAACAAGGCCAGCTACACTACTACATACTATCGGTCTGATGAATTGAACATACCGAGTACTCTACACAATACATTACTTTCCCTTGCATACTCAACCATAATTCAATTACGACTCCAATACAATACTATACCGAGTATACTACGATCATTATATTACCAATACAGTTTGGACTTCCAAATTCGCATTACAATACAAGTACAAATCCTATAATTCAACTACCCATGCTTACATAGCAATCCTCGTCCTACTCTCTCGAACGGTGGTCAGCTTCGAATACCTGTAAAAATAAAATCGTCGGCCCTAGGGGCTCAGTAAAATTGCTGCATATGAAATTCACATATACCGCGTGCTAACCGCGGTACGCCGACTACTTTGGGTCGGATATACATGGAGTTTGTTTTACATGCATACATACATACTCATGCTACAACAACACAATCAATCATACTTACATACATATACAAGGTTCTTTACCTTTCAAGGAAGACACGTTGTCCGTCAACCGTTCGTTAGTTATTCGTTCGCAAAGTTTCCACCAAGCTTAACCTTACTTACTCGTTGTTTTACTCACGTTGCACTCACTACCTTACTCATTATTTACTCATGCTCTACTCCGTACTCACTACGATTACTACTACTACTTACTCTTACTCAGTGCTCATCACTTGCTCACGCATACTCAGTACCCATACCCTTCTCCTTACTCGTACTTACTCATTGCTCGCTACTCATTACATACTCATACTTACTCATTACTCATTACTCATTACTTTACTCATACATACGCAATACTCAATACTCATTACTTTTGGTCTCTGGGCGGAGTCATACACAAGACTCGCCACCGGGCCTACAAATTCAAAGGCTATACACTTAGCACCTCAAATATACAAGTGTCCATTTTTACCGGACTAATCAAATTCCCAACACTCCTCTCTTGGAGTATCTTACAATCTCATGGATTATCCTAGAAGTATCTCTCTCGATAACCTCCACTGGCTTAGGGAGTTGCCACCGTCTAGCATTCTCAGATTTAAGGGTTCCCCCAACGTATCGAATACTCTCATGTTCGGGACATTACTCACATCAGTCGGGTCCTCTCATAGTGGGTCGACTAATTTGCTAAGGGGTTTGAAGATCCTTCTTCATTCTTTACTACTCTCATGGTTCGTGACTTGCACCAACATTAATTCCTCTCACAGGCTTTATTTATATGCTCCCACTACTTATTGTTTGTGGATTGTTCATTTCGGTTCTCCTACCGTTATCGGGAGGTTACTAATCCCGTACACTCTCTCACGTTATAGTGAGTTCATTGGTTTGCATTATCGTTCATTGGTCCGTTAGTTTAGTGCGTTTCTACGTTTCTGTTAGTTCACAACACAACTCGTACTACGAGTCACTAAACAACAAGACTCATCTATGAGTCGGTCTACGCACTAAGTGAAGCCACACAATCAATCAAGAAGGGTTAGCTCATACAACACACAGCAAGACATACAATGAAAGGCAATAAACCGTTTTCATGCTTTAGTCTTGATTAGCCGGCATACAGCACACAAATCAACGTAACTCGGTTAGCATACGGGGCATGAGAAAATCATACCTTTCACCGGGGTTAGCTTTACCGTGTGTTCCCTTGTTCCTTGGTTCACACTTGTTCCACTGGTAATGTTTCAAACATTGTTATTAATGCTAAGTATTACCATGCATACTTAATTACTACTCCCGTACTTACCCCGTTGTCCCGTTGTTTCGGTTTAACTTAATGTTCATACACTTACAACTTTCCTAATTACTTCTCATACTTGTTCATGGCCTTAATGACCTTTAAACATCATTAATTATGTCTTAATTATCTTATACCATCATTACCCATCCTTACTCTACCTTAGAATAGCTTAAAAACAATTTCTGTGAAGTTTTTAGTAGGGTCCGGGTTAGTGTCCGGGTTTACATACCCGGACCACTACTTTGCAAAAATCCTCGGGAATGATTTGTGTATGGTCCGGGTTTAGGTCATGGTTTACAAACCCGGACCATACGTTTGTAATTCCTCTCGGGTGTGAAAATGGGGTGGTCCGGGTTTAGGTCCTGGTTTGCAAACCCGGACCACTCCTTCTGAAATACAATCTGTTACGATTTTTGACTGGTCCGGGTTTCTGTACTTGTTTACAAACCCGGACCAATTGCAGTAATGAAAAATAATTATGTTTTTGAACTTGTTTCAACTCCAAACTTCTACCATTCGCTTCCCCAATATTCCTACATATAATCGAGCATATTTTAGCATTGATTAAGCATTTTAAACTAGCCTAATCCACCTCTATCGAAATCTGTTACAAAATACCATTCACTGTCAAGTTTCTCCACTGTTACAGTTTTTCCTTCTTCAACAAATGTTACAGATTCTCCCTTTCTTTTCCCCACTAATCCTATGGCTCTTTCTTTGCCTCTTTTGCCTTATACTCAACCCAAGTCTTACTCACTACCATACATCCTACCAAGTCTTACACATTAGTTCTTCCTTGTTTCTCCAACACATTCAAAAATCTCTTGCTACAGATTTTATATCTTTTCATTCTCTTACCACAACTACTACTCCTTAGTTACTAAATCATCTCTACTGAATCCCAATACACACCTTGGTTCTCCCATTCACCAAGTCATTCTTAATGCACAATTCCTACTAAAATTTTGCCATAGTTCACCTACTTTCCTTACTTATCCTCACATATCCTTTCTCATCAAATTCATCCCTATTCTAGCCAAACCACAAGGAATCTACAAGCACACATACAAAATCTCAATACACCAAAACTTCCTCAATTACAATACCAATACATCACTACCTCCTCAATCCACCATACTAATACACATACACAATTTATTTGGCTCTAAGGCCTACAATCCAAATACAAGCTCATAAATACTCAAACTCCCACAACTACAATACTAATACAATAGTTTAGGTTCTTTTATTTTTTCACCCATTCCCATTACTCTAATGCATTAAAATATAGCATTGAGAAAGAGCTCTTACCTTAAAGCCCTTATTTCCTCCTTTCTTTTCTATTCCTTCTTCTCTCTTTCTTGCACAATCGGTCACATGGGGAATGGAGTTGCCAAACTCCATTCCCATCACCCAATACACACAAAACAAGTGCAATTAACATACTAACCCTTAAATTAATGTTAATTCATTGAGATGTTTTAAACAAATTTCTAGGGTTTACCTTTTGAAGCTTTTAGGAGGGGTTTTAGCCCTTGGTTCAAGAAGGTGTTCTCACCACCATTGGAAGGTTGGAATTATGCTCACAAGAGAGAGAAAAATAGAGCATTACAAAGGAGGTCAAAATCGGTTATAAGGAAAGATGAAGAGAACATGAGTTTTTCATGCAGATTTTTACCTTAATGGAGAGAGGAGACTCCAAGCTTTACTTTGGTGTTATTTTCTCTTTGAATGGGGAATACCCATGGAGATGAAGTTCTCCCTTTTCGAATTTTGAAAAGATAGAATGATAGAGAATGTTGAGGGGATGAAGAATATGTACTTTGTTTTTGATTTAGAGCTTTAATAAAGCTTGGGCAAGCTTGAGAAGGTGAGCTGCCATGGAAGGGGGGAAGAAATCACCAGCAACCAGAGAGGAGGAGGAAGGTGACAGTGGGGAAGAAAGAAAGAAGAGAGAGAGAGGAGGGAAATGGGAGGAGAGAGGGATTTTTGCTTTTTGTACCTTTTTCCTCCTTTCTTTCTTTTTCTTTCTTTCTTTATTACTTGTGTGTGTGTGTGAGGGGCTGCTCTCATAATAAAAACCGGCCCCACATATATATGTAAGCTGGAGCGTTTTTCGTCTTTTACAGAAACGCTAGTTATTTTACCCGGTTTAGGTACTATTCACTAACCGGGCCCGTTTCCGGAATTTTATTGTTTCTTTATTTTTATGGGTTATTAAGCTTCCTTTAATACTTAATTATTATTATTTAATAATTTATAATTTTTACGGGTTCGTTTGACCACTTAAAATCACGTTTTCGGGTTTTCTCGAAAAACACGCGCTAAAGCTCTATTAGCGTTCTAATACATTATTTGGATCCGTTTTCTTCGGCATATAATATTTTGGTCTTATTAAGCCCTAGGAATCCACATAATACGCTAACCGGGGTCTCATACCTCCTATGGTTATTTAACGCTTATTTAGCGTTTTTCGCTTTTAAAGTGTTTCTTTATTTCTTTTGGATTTATTTTCCTTACCAAAATTACTTAGGCACTATTAGGCCCTTAAATACCATACTAAAATAATTTAATCACCATATTTAAGTTCGGGGTATTTCATATATATGGTGACATTGTGGCTTCTCACGGCTTTAGAGAACGACATTCAAGAAGTGCCATTTTTGGTTCCACCGTCGTAGAGATTTGGAGCGAATTGGTGTTTCGATACAAAGAGAAAAATCTCACCCAAATTTATGCCCTATAACTGGAAATCACCAACGTTAAATAGGGCGATGACAACATTGTGGTTTATTCTACCGAACTCAAAACACTATGGGATCAATTAGACTCCGCTAACCCAACGCCCACATGCAACTACGAAGGACCAAACCAGCAGAGAACTTTTGTAAAATGCCAAAGATGCATGAAATTTCTGATGTTGGCGAACGACAAGTTTGCACAAGTCTGCGGGAACGTCTTGATGATGTCACCTATGCCGAGTATGGAGCAAATCTACAACCTAATGACTCAAGAGGAGTGACGGATAAGACTAATAAATTCACGGTGAAGGTAAAGTCAGAAGAAGGAGTTCTCTCTTTTGTGGAAGGCTGGGGGTAAGACTAACTTTGGAGCCATGAATCAGAGTTAGGGAAGAGGACTTGGAAGGGCGAACCGATTTTGTGCACAGATAAAGAAAACCGGACACACCGAGGAGCGGTGTTTTTAAAAGGTTGGGTATCCACCAAATTGAAGGTTCACAAAGGATAAGTACTCGATGGTGGCAACTAATATCCAAGATACCACCATTAAAAATCGTAATTATGGCTTCCTAAAAATATTTGGGTGTCATTGTTATCCTTTTCTTCGCCCATACACAAATCACAAACTTGACTTCCGCTCTCTTCCATGTGTCTTCCTTGAATATAGCTCTTTGCATAGAGGATACCTCTACTATCATATACGTAGTTACGAACAAAGCACATATACATCTCACGTCATGTGGTCTTCAATGAAGACTATTTTCCCTTCTCTTCTACTTCCCCCACGCCATCCCCCACCACCACCTCCTCTCTACACCCCCACAGACGTCTTAGCCCATGCTGCGCCACCACACGTAGCACCACTTGCTCCATCGTCATCCCTTCCCACTTCCTCATCTACTCCCCCCTCATCCACCTCTCAAACTCCACCATTCTTATCTCTTCCTGCACTGAACTCCCTTACTTCTCCTCATCACACCCCCGCATCATCTACCTCAATCTCCAATGCTCCCTCACCTATTCCACACTATCAACAACCTACTCATAGTTCTACAGCCAGACAATGTATCCCAAGTAATTATCTTGCCGCATAACACTCACAACATCTTTTGCGCACACGAGCTCGTACAAACTCACTCACACCAAAAATTTGGACAGCCATCTCCTCTACTTCCCTCTAGAAACCGCGCACCTTCAATCAAGCTATTAAACATTCCCAATGGCAAGAATCCTCGCAAGCCGAGTATAATGCATTGGTTCGTAATCACACATGGTCACTCATTCCATGTCCTTCTAATGTTAATCTTGTTTGTTTCAAGTGGATTTATAGGATCAAAAGGAAAGTTGATGGTTCCATTGATAGATACAAAGCACGTCTCATTACTCAAGGGTTTAGTCAAACCAAAGGCAATGACTTCTTTGACACCTTCACTCCCATTATCAAACCGACCACCATTCGTCTTGTCCTCTCGCTAGCTCTATCAAGCATCTGGCCAATTCGTCAACTAGATATACACAACACATTTCATAATGGTGAGCTAGAAGAGGAAGTTTATATGCAAAACCTAGGGGCTTTGAAGATTCAAATCACCCTCAACACGTCTGCCGATTATGTAAAGCAATTTATGGCTTGCGTTAAGCTCCCAGCTCCTAGTTTACCACACTAAAAAACTATCTTGTTACACATGGCTTTCAAGCATGTCATTCCGATACTTCACTTTTTGTTCATCGCTCACCCGCTGCCACCATTTATCTTCTCGTTTATGTTGATGATCTGATCATTACATGGTCCAATGCCACTATCATTCAATCCTTTATCACTCAACTTCATCAAACTTTTGCTCTCAAAGATATGGGTGACCTTCATTTCTTTCCTGGTATACATGTCAACCACACCTCTCAAGATCTCCAGTTAACCCAACACAGCTATATTCGTGATATTCTAGAAAGCACCAAAATGACAGAGTCCACACCCATCTTCACACCTGCTGATTCTCAAACCAAATTAATTGCTCATGGTGATCCATTTCATGATCCCACCTTATATCGCCAAATAGTTGGTAGTCTTCAATATGTAACTATCACTCGCTCTAATATTACCTATGTCGTTAATCGAGTTTTTCAGTACATGCACTCACCAACAGACAACCATTGGCGAGCAGTTAAAAGGATTCTCTAATATCTTAATAGCACTCAACACCACTTCCTTCACTTCTTGCCGACAGCAGCCACCTCACTCTTAGCATATTCAGATGCTGGATGGCTCTCATACACCGATGACAATTGTTCTTAGTATGGATTTTTCATCTACCATGGTCCCAATCTCATCAGCTGGATGTCACGCAAAAACACATCGTTGCTCGTTCAAGCACTGAAGCTGAGTAAAGTTCTCTTGCGTATATTGCTGTTGAGCTTCTATGGATCCGCCACTTACTATTCGACCTTCACTCATCTCTCTCAGCTCTACCGACAATCTTGTGTGACAATGTCGGGGCCATTTTCATGAGTAAAAATTCGGTGATCCACACTTGCTCGAAACACATTGCTCTTGATTTTCCTTTCATACGAGAATTAGTTGAATCGGGCACCCTTCGTGTCAGCCATATATCTTTAGTTGATCAAGTAGCTGACATCTTTAAAGGGGATAGACAAAAATCGTCTCATCTCTCTGCGTACCAAGCTTCAAGTTTGTCCCACTATTGAACTTGCTGACGAGTGATAACAAACCTCCTGTTAACCAATTATTAGGAAACACTAACTACATTAATTTTTGCATTTATCCACATTAGTTACATTAGTTCCTAACTTTTTTATGTTAGTTTCTCTTCCTATTAGTGCTCCTATTTGTACATATTTACAACACTCTCGGTTATCAAAAGGTAGTGAATACAAAAACATATTTTCATCTCTGACTCACAAAATACAACCTCTTAGGTAACTTGAGTACTCGTACACGCTGGGAAATATGCAAGAAACTAGGTTATGGAGTAGAAGATTGTTATTTATATGATTATTCACATCAAGCACGAGTACTTGTAAGCTACGATGCAAATGCATCTTGTAATGTCACTCTAGTCAAGAGCAGTATTCTAATAGTAGTGCACTCACCACTTCACAAATGATGGACGGGGTTAGAGATAGAAATTGAAATTATGGGGAATATGGACAAAATCATATATAATTAGGGGAATGTTTAGTCAAATTTTACTAAAATTTTTGGCATTATAATTTTGTATGACTTAACAATGTTATGAGGTGTTTTGCACCTTCTATCCCCACAGCCTCCATCAATGAAAATGAAGGAATAATTTATGTTCACAACAAGGGGCACATTGTACACACCAACCGGCACAATTATATTTCATAATGTGCTTTATTTTTCTCAATTAACAAAGGCTATAATCTAAAACTGCACAGTCGGGTATTTATGTACAAAAGTCTCACCAAAGAGATGAACTCAATGACTTCAGATTTGTAATTCAAGCTACATAAGTGTAATGTTTTTCATGTTTGTTTTATTTTTTTTGATGTAGTTATGGTAGGGTAGGTTTCAGACCCAGGACCTTTGGTTCCACAATACCACTTCTCTACCGACCAAGCCACGGGAGCTTTTCATATTTGTTTTACTAAAGCAATGAAGGGTCAAAATTTTCATGTAGTTGGTTTTGCTCTAGGTTCCTTACCTTTTAAATACTTAAGAGGCCTTTGTCACCCCACATACTTACAACTGATGACTAGAACCATTTGACAACATGATTAAGAGAAAGTGTCTCCTCATCTTGGAATTTGAGCTCTGGTAGTTTGTAGGAGATGCAAAGTATGCTAGTCAGTATACCACAATTTTGGGCTAACAAATTCCTTTTTTTTTAGAATTTTGAATGTTTAATTGAGTGTGTTTGTCAAGACTTGAAACACTGTAGAACTTAATGTACCATATTTCTTGGGCTAATGTATGTAGGCTAGAGAATATTAGGGGATTAGGCATCCAAGAAATATTGTCATGGATCAACACATCTTTTAATAAGATCTTACCCAGCTTAATTCTACGAGGTACTCTGGCTTGATACAATTAAGCCAGACCTAATTAGTCACTAGCTGAGGCAGGGGTAGAGCCAGAATTTTAGAGTTAAGAGGGCTGAAATTTTTCTTTCTTTATGTGTCTTTCTTATCATTTTAAATTTTATTAGTAATTAATTATGCTATGAATATGTGTAATTCTCCTATCATATTTAAATATAAATCTTCATAGTTATGTTTCTTTTAGACCCTTAGTCATTAATAGCTTGGAACATTTTTTAAATGTTTTTTTTTTTTTTGCTTTCCTCTTCATAAATTTCAATCAATTGGCTTTACCATCGAAAATTTTCCTTTCCTACTACATTATTCTGTAATAAAATAATTTTTGATATTTTAAAAATTCACAATATAAAATTGTGTAAGAAAATATAAAAAGATATTCATCAAGAGTTTTAATTATGAATAATTATTATTATGGATAAAACTAAAAAAAATGTAACTATTTTTGAAGTCATATTAACATCTTCAACTATCTATGACAATTAAAATTGCAAAACAAGCTACTTACTATAACTCATAATGAAACAATCCATAGAAAACCACACTATAAAAATATAAGTAAAATAAGCGTTTCTTTATGTATAGTTTCTAACATGAAAGTACTTTTATATATAGAACATAAATAGCTCACACATTTTGACTATTTATATACATACTGTAAAAAAACAATCCTCTAAACTTTATTTCATGTGTTTCTTAATCTATTAACTACATATATAATCATCAACTACGGTACATTTCAATTATAAAAACACAAATGCAATATATTATATTACTATCAATATAGGAAAGTATATATAGGGTTATGTTTAATTTTCAACTACTAATAATATACAATGTATTAACTTAAAAAACAAACCACTATAAAATACTACCCAACAAAATTTTAAAAAATTACTAATTTCTCCTTCAGTTGGGGCCTGGCCCACCTAATTTCTAAGGTAGCTCCGCCCCTGAGCCGAGGTGTTTATAATGCAACTTAAGGTGGTACAACTTTAATTGTAAACCCAATTCTTGAATAAAGTGTTGCAACAAAAGTCAATCGTAAGGGTGACATATTTTCTCTACTTAAGCCTAACTCACTCAATGAATACTGAAATAAAGTCCTTTGACACATTTTGTTCTAACCCCTTACTTCATTTATTGGGAGTCTGATTTTCTATGGTACTTGCTATGAAAGATCACATAATAATATATATGGTATTCTAATTAACAATATATTTTATGCGGTTTTCTTGAAATCTATACACAAATATAACTTAAACATTGACATAAAATGTGTCATCTAAATAACTACAATTAAAGACATATACTTTACATTCGAAGACAAATAAATGATGTTCAGCCTAGTGGGCATAAATATGTTAGTGGGATAAAATTTAAAGTCTTCAAATATAATGAAAGTAAGGACATCGATATAAAGGATAGGAGACACATATCTATTTAGTACTTTTCTTTCTTTAGCGAGAGCTCTCGTTTCAATGGTTCTCCTTCATTCTCAAGGTTTTTTTTTTCTCTTGGTCTCAAATGATTCTTGGTGGATCTCATGGGATCTTTCTTTGATGGGTTTGTATCTCATCTTTGCTTTTTTCTTCTTCGTTTGTCATCTGTTTGTTGTTTGTCGTGTTTTTCAACTGCTTACTTTGTCTATGACCAACTACTTGTATGTTACGTTTTTTTTATCTAATCTTCTCTCTAAAAACTCTCCTTCTGTTGTGATTTTGGTTTATTTCAAGTAATGGATAGTTTAGTGTCAAAAACAAAATATGTTTTGTCAATTTCTCTTTTGGGGTTTCCGGTGTTGGTGAGCACAACTTCCGCTACGGCTATCTATACTCGTCAGATGCTTGCAATTAGGAAGCTACATGTAGCATCTGTAATTTGGAAGATGGAAGAGGTAATTGAAGACATATGCGGATGTCACTTTTGGAGATGAGAAGTTCTTTGCATGACCAATGTTAAAGCTTGGTGATGATTGGCAGACACTTACGGAAAGGGGGAGGAAGCATATTAGTATGTCTCCGCACTAGTAAAAATCACATCTTTTGTTACAAAGCTTTGGGTAACGACTTAATATCGTTATCATACTTGTTATTAGTGACAATAATTTCGTTACCAAAGATAGTTTTAAAGACTTAAAAAAATTGAGACTACAATAACAATATAATTGTTACAAAATCATATTTTTAGTAACAATATAACTTTTAATAACGAATAAAAGTCGTTACGATAAATAAATTTGATCTTTAGTTACGCCATCTCGTGTAACGATATGTAACGACTTTTATCATTACAACAAATTTGATTAGTAACGATTTTGATTTTTGGTAACGATTTATTGTCGTTACCAAAAATCTATATTCGAGTAGTGCCGGTCATCACCAGTATTCTGGCTTCTCTCTTCCATTTGTATTTGTGAGAATATCCGGATGGAGGGAGGTGACCATAAAACCGACTTTTGAAAAAAAAATCGGTTTTCAGTTCTTTTGGTTATAACTAAATTAACCGTAATTTGATTCAATAATCAAAAATTAAAACTTTTTTTCCACTTAATAACCGAAAATTGAATTAGTTGTGATCAATCTTAATAAATTCTGTTAACTAATTATTTTAAAAGAAAAATTATAAAATTTTATATATTTTAATTCAAAATTTAATTAAAAAATATTTCTTTTATTTAGTTAACTAAAATATGCTCTTGTAACTAAACTGAAATTAAATTCAGTTAACCAAAAACCAAAATTGTAAAATGATTACAAAATACAGTTAAAAAACCAAAAAAATTGATTTTCAGTTATTCCCAAATTAAGCGAACCGAGAGAAGTCGATTTGTTATCTCTATGCTGGAAGTTGAGAAATGCTTCTGTAGCTTTGCAAGAGACAAAGGGCATGAGGAGTAGGGGTGGGGGAATCTCGACATGTTAAATTCTACACGAGTTTAAGAGAATATAGATATTGTTATGTACTATTAAAAGTCCTGAACATTCTGGACTAAATTACAACCATCGGATCAGAGAAACTACTAATGAAAGGTACAGATTAAAGTTGGTACTAATTTTATGATTTTTAGAAAATAAAAATAAGTCTAGTATATATTTTTGTGGGATTACAGTTTTGAATTCCAACAAATCTGGATTCTTAATTGGTTCCTCTTCCCAGGGCTCCCTTGTTCGGAACAACAAATTCACGGTGGTCTCCGCCTCTCTTCATTCAGGATTCACGGTAAATTTGCAATCTGGCTATATTCTGAATTCGTCCCTTTCATTCTCTTCTTGTGTCTCCGCCTCCGCTTAAAAAAAATCATTCCTTCATCTCACACTAGATTGAAATGGCCCTGCCTCTGCAAAGAAAAATCATTCGAACTGGATCGTGCACCAAATTGAACCGGGGCTGAAAATAATGGTGGCCACGGGTCCAGTTCCAGTTCTACCGGTTCTGGTCCCGGAAAATGTGTATTCGTATTCAGAACCGGTCTGGGCGGTTCCGATTCCGGTTCTGAAATCTGGATTAGCTTCGGATTCGGTCAAAAAACCGGTTCCGGTTCCGGTTCTGATCGGTTCCGACCAGTTCCGGTTCTGATCGGTTCCGACCCGGAGCGGTTCCGGAAAGATTCGATCGGCTCCAGTTGCTTCGTTTTAGCTCCGATTTGAGATCCGTTTGAGCGCACACGTTGCTCTTTTCATCCACTTTACTCCTAGATAGGCTATTCTTCAAGCTTATAATCTTAAATGTGTAAGAAACAAAGACTTAGGAATTTTTATTGAATTTACAAAAAATAAGGAACAAAGAGAATTTTATTATATGATTCACTGCCTCATTAAAACCTTATTAGGTAAAACCCATTGGGAAAACCCTGATAAGGAAAAAGAGTACATCTACTAAGAGTTACATGATTTCAATTTGCAAGTCTTAAGAAAAAAGATTACATGGAAAGAAAGTAATACTAAATTACTAATACATTCTAAAATATTACAAGATAGAAGTCCTAAGTGGTGTTATCCCCATTCATCTCATACCAATCATCATGTTGGCCTTCATATTGCAATGCGCGTGCTTGGGATCTAAGCTCGGCTAAGTCCCAATCAAACTTCGCAACACAAACCTTGATTGAGTCCGGTACAAGGCTTGATCTCCTTTCATCCAATACTCGTTTACCCGCACTAAACGCCGACTCTGAAGCCACGGTTGATGCTGGAATTGCTAGCACATCTCGGGCTATCTTTGAAAGGATTGGAAACTTGGCTTCATGTGCTTGCCACCACTTAAGAACATCTATATCACCATCATCATCATCAAAACTGAAAGTAAAGTTAATATAATCATCATATGTAGAAAATCCAGAACCCGATTGAACTGATCTTGGTCTTTTCAAAATACTAGAAATCAAAGAACTGCTTTTGCTACCGGGGCGTGGTGGTTTAGAAGAGGAACCACTACCACTAGCAGAAGAAAGTTCCCCCAGACGATACTTTAAGAGTATATTCATCGTGTAGCTTTTTTTGATGCTACATTAACCTTTTGTACATATTCCTTAACATAACCAACTGTAACTTTAACCGGTTCCGGTTTCGGTTCCGAATCTGACAACGGTTCCAGGTGGTTCTAGGTGGTTCCAGGCGGTTCCGGTTTCGGGCCCGGTTCGGGCCCAAATCTCAAAACATGTATTCGTATTCGGAACCGGCTGAGGCGGTTCGGTTCCGGTTCCGGTTCCCATCGGTTCCCGGCCGGTTCCGGTTCCAATCGGTTCCGGGTAGATTCGCCGGTTCCGGGTAGAACCGGACCCGATGGCCACCATTAGCTGAAAACAATTTATTCCAGAACTGGTAATATGCTCGTACTTATTTTTTGTCCCTATGTTTTTGAAATCCATAAGCCAGGCTGGGGCACGACCATTTTTACAGGTTTGTTGGTTGTAATCCTTGATATCATGGCCTTGACATCACCTAGAAAGAGATCCGAGGTCCGTAGGGACTCTTCTTCTCAACATAATGGTAATTCTGCAGTGCAAGAAGGGGTGAAAGGTCTGAAAGCATTGGGAGTGAGAGATCTATCATACTACCTTGCCTTTATCGCTAATTCTGTGCAGATTGTTGATGGGAGGAGAGACACTAACATTAGAAATAAGAAGAAGGATGCAGATGATGGTGACAACCAGATGTTCTTGGAAGAGGAAAAAGCTGATACTCGATAAATGAGAAATACCCCTAATTTCTTCAACAAGCTTGTTGAAAGCGTTGCACCTCCAGTGTATGGCCACCACGACATCAAAAAAAAAAAAGCTTTATGAAATACTTCAAACATTAATTACCTTAATTAATAAGGAATTAAATCAAATATCCATCTAATGAGTAATTGTAACACCCTAGATTTTGCCTTAAAACATAGGTTATTAAATTACAAATTTGACGGTGAAAACGGCTTCGAAAACGGACCTCAATCCTAAAAGGGCAAATGAAGCTTGGTCCGAACTTGTGTCCGGACATGGGAAGTTCGGACACAAGCCGAGAAAACTAAACCGCGGAAATCCAATTGTCCGAACTTGTGTCAGGACATTGATGTTCGGACACAAGTCGAGAGTTAAAAGTCTGGAAACCAAAGACGTCCGAACTTGTGTCCGGACTTGAAAGTTCGGACACAAGTCGAGTTTCAAAAGTCCGAAAAGCCTTTACGCGCGTCCGAACGTTGGTCGAGCTTGCAAGTTCGGACACAAGTCGAGACTTGCAAGTCGACCCCGTCCTCGCATGCTGTCCGAACATTGACGTTTGGACAGAAGTTTGGACACGACAAAACAGAGAAAAATCATTTGAACTCTCGGGGCCTGTCCGAACATGGACGTCCGGACGGACGTTCGGACAGGTCCTGGAATGCGTTTTAAAAACCAACACAGGATCAAACCAACACCAAAATAAGCATAATAACTCAGCAATCGAAAGGAGAAACATTTGAGTAAATCAGTATCTCAACCAATACATCTAAACACTGTTGAAAGATCAGTTAAATAAGGTGCAAAAACTCCATCTCAACTATGTATTCCAAGAACTAAGCATTTCAAAGTAAGTAGCAGCGGAATTGCAAAATCCAAAAGGCGTTACCACCACACTCTAACAAGAGTGCTCAGGCTTTAAACCACCAATCCAAAGGACCCAAACATATCCAAAATTTGTAACAACGTGATCTGAAACACAACTCAACTCAAATTCATACGAAGTGTTTATCCAGTCATCCTAAGCTATGTGATAGTGTGTCCCAATCCCCATTCAGCCACAAGTACCTGCGATCATAAAACAACAATAGAAAACACGAAGGGATCGCGCAAATCATCAAAACTGAGTAAACATTGCCTCAACTTGTAAAATTCATTTTGAAACTCATTTTACATTTGCAAAACATTAACTCACACCATAACGTTGACCAATTTCACCAACTCCAAACCACCATTAGTAAAACATTTGGGGGAGAACTTTCCAAGAATCAAATCAATGGTATATACGGACGACACCCAAATTGGGGTCACAACAATTAGAATCCCACCTCACTCTACGTCCTTAAGTGTGCACACCCCCCAGAAGGTAACTTATGACCCAAAGGAGTAGATCATTAGAGCTTAACTGCAAGTAATGTCTGCAGGCAAAATAATAAGAATATCCACGGGGTACATAGTACCAATAATTACACGGAGCACCATAAATGCACCAACAATTTACACGGAGCACCAAGAGGTACCAACAATCCAATAACCAATTCAAAAAAGTCTCCCAAAACATTTATTCAAACCCTTTCGCAAAACATCTCACCAGAATACACAGGGGAAATAATTCCCAGACCTCCACAATATAACAAACAACAGTAAATCCAATCCATTGATGTTTCGCAAAACACAGAGGTAGAGAATGTTGGGCACAACATTTACCTGGATACGCTCGCAGCCACAGATTCACTCAGCAGGATCAGTAGTAGCGCCCGTCAGGGAATTCAGTGTCTAGAATTGCAAGTAGAAACATAATCAGAAACTACTCGAACTAACGAATTAATTATCGAACCTTACCAATTGATTCCCCTTACCCTTCTACCTAATCCAGCACCAGAGAAGCAGCCTAGCGGGGGAAAGAAGATCAAGAACGTGAATTGAGAAGGTTTGAGGGCTTGAGGAAAGAGAGAAGAGTGAAGGCGATATGTTGAAGATGAAGGCGATCGTGATATCGATCGTGTTATTAAATAGAAAACAATGTGATATCGATCGTGATATACCTAGTTTAGAAAAAATACAGTCAAATTTTTAAATTTCGTAGTCACCAGGATACAGTCAGTATTTCAGAGTTCACAGTCATAAAAAAATATGAAAAATATGTAATCAGTTTTTAGAATTTATACTCATAAAAAATACTTTTTTATGAGTTAATAATAAATCATTTTAATTACTTTTTATAAAAAAGGTAATTTTTAGAGAGATATTTTTTATCAATTTAATTTACCAGCTAATAATAACTAATGTTAATCAAATTTTATGGAAAAGATAATAATAACTAATTTTAAAAAGATGCTCTCATTTCCATGCTCTGATATATTTTTATCGGTTGTGGACGATTTCAAACTCCATGTGGAACATTCTCATTTCAATTTTTTTAGTGCATGGTAATCTCATCCGTAATGGACGATCCATACACACATGGACTCCTTTCAATTTTTTTTAGTGAGCTCATCCGTAACGGATGATACCATGCGGACATCCCCACCATGCGGATTCAATTTTTTTTTTAGTGAGCTCATCCGTAACGGATGATACTATGCGGACATCCTCATGCGGACGATCTTATGCGGACAATCTATGCGGACAATTCTATGCGAACATTTTCATGCGGACCAACAGGATCGAATGAAAGAACACAAATTGGTTCATTTTTTAGCCGTCCGCAAAACGGCTAACCTCACTCGTGGACATATAAAAAACAGACAAAACCATCGTATAGTCTGTCCATTTTTTGTTGATCCGTTATGGACGAATATGTGTCGCGTTCCAATTTTTTTAAGCTCAATTTGAGTTTCGTTTCATCTAAATCAGTACTGAAACTATTTGTAATTATATAATAACATAAAAACAATGAAATTGAAGTGAAAATAGTTACCTTAAACATTGAAAATCGACCTTGGTCAAAAGAAAGCTTTTAAAAGGTTTTGAAATGGGATTTTTTTCCGCGCGAGATGAGAAACGAGAGCATGAAGAGAGACAGTGTGCGGGGTATATATACCCGATTTTTTTTGTGACTGCGAATTCTAGAATACTGACTGTAAGTAGGTGACTGTAAATTTTAAAAATTTGACTGCATTTTATTAAAACGACTGTAAAACCAGAAAGATGACTGCAAAACACAGACGAGTACAAGGCTTCGAAATAAATGACCGTCATGTGCACGCTTTTATGGATGACTGATCATTCTGCAGAAAACTAGAGTATTTGTATTTAAATGGGTTAAACGGGTCGGGTTTGAGTTCAATGATTTTATATGGGTTGGGTATGGGTTAAAAATTTGTAACCCGATTATTTTGGGTCGGGTATGGGTTAATACAATTTTAGTCGGGTTGGGTATGGGTGAACTTCAACCCGACCCATCAACCCAAATTGCCACCCCCTGATAGTATATAATAAAGATGATTTGTTTAAATAAATAACCCATTTTAAAAAATAAGTCAGTTATGATTTTTAATGTAGTTGTAATTATCATCATATTTATCTGGTTAGTTTGATATATTTCTTTACTAAAGATTAAGTTATAATAGTTATGTTATGATTTAAATACTGACTTTCCTACATTAAATAAGTCATTTTTAATAAATCGATTTTATCTTTTGGCATTTCCTAACTTTATGTAATTAAATTTATAACTTTTCATATTTCTGACTTTATTTAATAAGAATACTTTTAACCTTTCATATTTCCTAACCTTTGATTTTCTGTAATTTATTTAACTAGTATAATTTGAATCCATTAAATAATCTATTTAGTATTTCGACACTCCGTTGGTTTTCTGTGACTTTCTATAAATTGAAGTCACAAAATCCTTTTTATCAATGCACTAACTCCCTCAGGTTTCTCTCTCCCAATATCTCTCGAGAATTCTACACCTATCTTACTCTGCTCTCTCTCTTCATCTCTTTTGGCTAGACAAGGAAATAACAGCAAGGCAATTTCTTTTCTCTAAGTCCTCTCTGTCTCATCTCTTTAGTCTTGCCTGACGCAAAAGAAGGAAAAAAAACTCACATATTATCACCCTAGTACAACTCTACTCTCTGCCACGCCAAAAAAAAAGAGAAGAAAAGTTTTTGTCCATCCCTTATAGTTGCGCACGTAGAAGACCAGGAAAAAAATTACAGAGCTCTCCCCCTTTCTCTCTTGTGCATAACACAACCCAAAAAATAAGAGAAAGAGAAGCACCACACGCACACACGCGGAAAGACGGGAAAAATAAAAAAAAAAAAACCTATACTCTCTCTCACCCTCTCTATTGTCTTACAAAAAAATAAATAAAAATAAAGCTACCTCTATAACTATAGTCACGTACATACAACACTCTAGCCACAATTCCACTGATGACATCATCGCATATGTCAGTGTTGATATCAGCAAATTTGTCTTATTATTATTATTATTATTTATTATTATTATTATTTATTATTATTATTATTATTATTATCTTTTATCTTTTCCTATTTAGCACAGCAATAATTTAAATACTTATTTTAAATTGTGTTTATTGTGGTGGAATTATAATTAGGGTGAGCATTCAGTTTGGATATTTTGGATTTATCCAAAAACTGAATAAACTGATTTTATTTTTGGATTTTTAACTGAATTTTTAACCGAATTGAAAATTTAGGTTAACCGAATTATCCTAATTATAATTTGGCTTGGATTTGGTTTTGACTTTGTCTAATTTGGTTAACCGAATTGTCCAAATTTTCTTTACAAAGGAATATCCTATTTTCTAATTCTAGTCTTTAGTGATAAATAGTCAAACATAACCCTAAATTTTGGTAAGTTGAAATCCAAACTGCTAAAATTTGGATTTCAGTTTGGATTTCGGATTTCACTTTTATAAAATTTTGGATTTCGGATAATTTGGATAATGGTTAATTTGGTTTTGGTCTTAATTTGGATAATTCAGTTTTTAACCGAAATAACCGAAATCCAATTTATTTTTTACAATTTGGATTTCGGTTAACCGAATTATCCAAATGATCAATATGTTACTACTATGTATTTTTTATAGTATGTATTTTATAATTAAGACTTACGATAATTTATCTATAATTAAATTGAGAGACTCCGGGTATCTAACAAATACCTGTTATTTTATTTAGCCTCCGAATTTGGGAGCGAGAAGTAGTAATTGAGTTCGTGTTTGATTCTGTAAATCGTTTCTAGATTCCACGTAAGTTACTGCGTTCACTAGATTTTAATACCTTCTTAAAAATAACATTTTACTTTTAACAGTGGATGTGAGATTTATGTGTATGATTGTGGTTTGAAACTGAATGATTGTTGAACTAGCATATTGAGCATATTATGATTGGACCGATGGTTATATGATTATAAAAGTGATTAGTCTAAATTATTGTGGAAATTGTGTGAGATGCTATGTGAAAATGAAATTATTTAATCACCATGATTTATTACACAATTTATTTATGGTTGAAAGTATGGATTATGATGAGATTAAGTGATGAATAATAATATATTTCAAATAATTTTAAAGAGGATAAAACCATGGTACATGTGGACTATATTAGGACACATGAATGAGATGTTAAATGCGGGTTGCATTAGGACGCATGAGTTTGAGATACTGTGGGCCGCATTAGGACACAGTTAGCCCTATTTCTACTCCTTAGTCTTTTGTACTATTGGGGGTGCACACTTAAGGATTTAGTGGCGAGTTGGATTCCTGGCTGCGTGTTGGGGTCCGGGTTACAGCTGTGTGTTGTACCCAAAAGTGAGAAAAGTTGGATTCCCGGCTACGTGTTGGGGTCCGAGTTACAACTGCGTGTTGTACCTAAAAGTTTAGAAAGGTTGTTTTATCCTGGCTGCGTGTTGGGACAAGGTTGATAATTAAAATAATCTGACTAATATATTTTTGGGTTATTAAGAACCAAACATGAAGTATTATGCAAAGATTGCTTTACTGCTGTGTGATAATATTGTGAAATGATTTTTATGTTGTTGCGTGAATATATTGTAAAACAATGATTTCTAAAGAGAAATTTTTTTTACAAAGTGAAGTGGTAGCTTACTCAGTTTCTCTAACTTTACGGTGGCTCTTTGTGTGTTTGTTTGGAATTCTGCCACAAGTGATGATGATGTTAGGTTTGGGAAGATGACTTCACATAGACTGGTTATTTACAATCGAATTCCATTTTAGGCTTAAACTTTTAAAATTTTAAAATATTGCTATTATGTGTGTTGTATTTCTTTCATTAAATAACGGTTTGGTAGTGAGATAATTGTTTAGGCCTTAGCACTCGTTTGGTTCTGAGTGTGGCAGTAATACTCCAATTTAGGTTTTAATTTTGCTACTTAATAATATTAAACTTTAACTGTAAAAAAATTGACCAAATAAAAGGTTAGAAAATTCGAGGTGTTTGGAATTCTGCCACAAGTGATGATGATGATGTTAGGGTTTGGGAAGATGACTTCACATAGACTGGTTATTTACAATCGAATTCCATTTTAGGCTTAAGACTTTTAAAATTTTAAAATATTGCTATTATGTGTGTTGTATTTCTTTCATTAATAATAACGGTTTGGTAGTGAGATAATTGTTTAGGCCTTAGCACTCGTTTGGTTATGAGTGTGGCAGTAATACTCCGATTTAGGTTTTAATTTTGCTACTTAATAATATTAAACTTTAACTGTAAAAAAATTGACCAAATAAAAGGTAAGAAAATTCAAGGTGTTACAACAACCACCAATAACAACTTCAATCACACTACCTTCGACAATCTCATTGATATTATACCTCAGAGTTTCATTCTCTCTTACAATCTCCACAACCACACACATAATTTCCTTCTGCAAATACATGACCTCGAAGAAATCTTAAATTTTAAGGCTGCTTCTAGAGACCCAAGATGGGTCCAAGCCATGGCTAAGGAATTCCAAGTTTTAAAAGACAACCACACTTGGTCTGTTATAGATCTCCCTAAAGGCAAACGTCCCATCAACTGTAAATGGGTTTATAAAATAAAGTTGATCCGATGGGACTCTTAATATGTTAAAAGCTAGGTTAGTAGTGCAAGGTTTTACTTAAAAGCCTGGGTTAGCCTATGATGAAACCTTCTCTCTTGTAGTCAAGCTAACCACAATCCGTGCTTTAATCATAATTGCCATAAAGAAAGGTTGGATTATTGATCAACTCGATGTCAATGACACCTTTCTTCATGAAGACCTTCACAAGGATGTCTACATGACAATACCTGAAGGTCTAATTGTCCATGCAGATAAAAAGGTTTGTACACTCCATAAATCCCTCTATGGCCTCAAGCAAGCTTCAAGACAATGGTATGATAAGCTTCCTAAGTTCCTCACAAAACTAAATTACACCCAATCCTTAAATGATTAATCCCTTTTTATCAAGAGAAAAGGAAATAGTATTACCCTACTCGGTATCTATGTAGATGATATACTAATAGTAGGGAACACAATAAGGACGTTCAATTCCTTAAAAAATAGTTACATAAAGAATTTAAAATCAAGGACTTAGGAAGGATAAGTGATTTCCCAGGGATGAAATTTATGGAAAAAGGTGAGGGCAAAATCATGACTCAACAAAAATATGTCAAACAAAAACTAGAAGAATTTAAAGTGGAGAACTATTGGTCTTTTGTATCACCATTACAGATTAACTTAAAACTATAGAAAGATTCAGGAGCAAAATGGAAAATCCCACTTTGTATAGGCGCATTGTTGGCAAATTGAATTTTCCAACCAACACAAGACCGGCTCTTGCATATGCTATACAATACTTAAGTCAATTCCTGCAAGATCCGATAAAAAAACATTTAAAGGCAGCATATCATACACTTTCCTACTTAAATGGTACCATTGGCTTTGGTTTATTTTTCAATAAACAACCTTTGTATGATTTGACTGCTTTTTGTGACTCTGATTGGGCATCATGCCCGACCACAAGAAGATCCATTTCCGGCTATTATATCCTTCTGGGTGGTTGACCACTCAGTTGGAAATCTAAGAAACAGCTCTCGGTTGCTCTGTCATCTGCAGAAGCAAAGTATAAAGCCATGCGATATGTTACTTCTGAACTCAGTTGGCTCAATAGATTACTTTATGAAGTGGGCATTGCTGATATTACACTGATACCATTAAATTTTGATAACTTGGCTGCAATACATATGATAAGTGTGAAATATAGAGCCTTTGAAGGGTTTAATTTGCCTATTATTTGTAGTGGTTTGGCTAATATTTCTCACTTATCCTGTGTTTTTTCTAATTATTTGTGTTTAGATAATAATTGATGCATTTTATGTACCAAATGCATGTAAAATTCATGGAATTGCATTCTTCACTTCACAAGCTTCGCAACGCAACAAACGAGAAGCAAAACGGAGTCGAAACAAAGGATATAAGCCCGAAAAAAGTTTCACTTGTCACGATACTGACATTTTTGAACATACGTCAGAACTTGTATGTACGGATAGAGGCTAAAATTGCCTGAAAATTTGTCCTAACATGCATCCGAACTTCCAAGTTCGGACACCGCGTACAGAATTCAAAAATATGCATTTTAAGAGTAAAAAAAGGCTAATTTTTGTTATAAAAAGTCACATACGGTTGGAGGAACATGAAGATTCACGCCGGATGCCTCAGACGAGGCTTGCACCTCTCAATCTCACCACACCATCGCCACCTCTCCATCATCTTCAACCTCTAACCGGTAAGTCTCAAAATCTGACAAGCACAATAAGAGCAGGAGTCTTCTCTATCATATGATTTCTCTTCTATATCTGTTTGTTATTTCTTGTAACATGTTAGGCTAGTAAGGATTTACTCTAGGAGATGGTTATTTGTAACTAGTTGATTCTTCAATTACTTATATTGCTTTGATAAGGGATTTTATTTATGGATTGTTCAGATTAAATTTTGAGTCATGCTTTCTAATAAATTTCATGGATTTGTTAATTAGCTTTCGAATCTTGTTATGATCAGATCAGCAGTTAACAAGATGGTCATATTAATCTATTGACTATGGAAACTATATCAGATTGATTATGTTGTCCTTCAGGTGGATTAATTAGGTTTTTCTTCAAGTTTGAATAATTCTTTGAGGCTTTTCTTCAAGTTTGAATAATTCTTTACGCTTAATCCATCTAATTGTGTTTCGTTGGAATCTTAATTAGATCTTGCGAGTTCTTTTATATGAGCTTCCTGTGATTAGGATTTAATGCAGGTAAGATATTAAAGAATTTAGCCAATCCATATCTCTTGTTAGATTATAGAAGTTTACATAATCTAACGTGCGAAAAATAACCTGAACCCAGAGTTCCGCTCATCCATATCATCTTTCCTGTTTTATTTAATTTTGTTCTTTTATTTTATCTTTGTTATTTAAACCTTTAAAACAAAACAAACAACCCCTTGATTTCCAGTTTCTAGGATTAGGCTTATTTTCTTCAAGTCCCGTGGATTGATACCCGGTTGCTTCTGTTTACTATACTACTGTGATTGGGATTTTTGCAGCCCGACATGCTTTTTGATTTATTATTTTCTTAGTTTTTAGTAGATCAATTCCCTTGTTTGCAATATATAATCAAAAATCTGGAATCTCATGAACGAACTAAACATTAGAAATAGCCTGCCATTTTGTTCATGAGAAATTGTAGGCAAGTTTGATACATGTTCCAAGCACACAACAACTAGCAAATCTGCTGACAAAACCATTGACAGACAAAAGTTACAGAAACACTCTTCTATCCATAGGAATGCAGAAAGACAACAAAGATTAAAATTTCAAGTCTAGCATAAATTCTAATCTTTGAGGGGGGGGGGGGGAGGTAGTGGAGTATATTATGTGTGAATTCCTATATATCGGTGTTGAGTCTGTAACTCAGAAGGTGTCGATGGTCTGAGTTCAGAACTGAGGACGAACGGGGAGAAAGAAAGGAAGACCAGAATAGCATAAAGGTAGAACCTTTATTATAATCACGTATAACAATGGTTACACAATCACGTATTCAATACTAATACCAACCCTCACGTCAAGAACACTATCTTGACATCATACACACGTAATTTGAGTTCTAAACTCAAATTACTTACAATGAAATCATCAACAAAACTCTCTCTAAATTGACTCTACAATCTCACTCTTTCTCTCTCTAGTTTTCTCTATATTTACCCTTACTGTTGCTCACAGCAAATTACATTGTATTTCTAATTTTCTCTTTTGCGTCCCTCTCCTCTCCTATGACCTAGACTTTCTTCCCCTTAAATAGATACAAAGACCGTGTGAGAATTTATCATTCAAGATTTTATCTTTAACAGCTAGATAAAATCTTGTTAAATATTCTATCTTCTTCTCTGTTCGTCAGTTCAAGACTGGCGGGCTTCGCTTCAGGCTAGTCTTAAAACGGGCTTCAGTATTGAACTGAGTTTGCCGATCAAAATAGCATCAACAGTTTCCCCCTTTTTGATGCGGCAAACTTGTAAGTCTTGAACTGATGAATGTTCCCCCTGAATCACTGTATACGTGCAAGACCAATTGGTAAACTCTGTAAGTCTTGAACTGATGAATGTTCCCCCAGAATCAATGTATACGTTCAAGACCAATTTCCTCCTTTTTCCAAGTCAAAAAGGAAGTCACTCTCCGTAGGAAAAGAAATGGCGAGGCATATGCTGAGAGTGCTTATGGAAGTGCATCATGATCTGATCACTATGAAGGAGATAAACAGTCTGAAGAAGGTGATGTCTTCTTGGCGAGTCTGGTAGGGCCGATTTGACTTTGGTACCCAAACTTGTTTGATCTCAGTTGTAGACTCAGACTTAAAGTGATTGATAGGAACCCACCTTTTAGTGTGCAATCTTTTGATTTTGAATGAGTTATATCTTGATGATTTTTCACGTAATTGGTTTCTCAACAATTTGGGACACCACCTAACCTTGTGTCCTAACTGGTGGCAAGATCGGCATGAGTGTAATCTTGGCTGATGTCTCGCAGTTATAGTCTGTAACTTCTTGAAATACCCCAAACCTTGATATGTTGTTAAACATTTAAACTATGGTATGTAAAGGCTAAAAAGTGCCTTAGAAACATCAGTGAACAATTTAAACCATAGTAAAATGCAATAAAGCACTAAGACACAGCTTGAGCAAAAACATGCTCTAAGCTTGGAGTGAACTTGGTTAGGACCCAAAGAGCCTACCAAGACTTAATAATATTCAATTATGATTTAATAAGGCTAATTAAGTCCTTAGGAAATTTTGGTAGATAGTTAAACCAAATAAAACACAAGAATATACCTTAAAGTTAATATAAGCAAAAATGTGCTCTAAGCTTGGGATAAATTTGTATAAGACCTAAAGGTCATATTTATATCTTATAAATATGTTAATGAACATATTAAACAAATTACCAAAGAAAACCCAAGCTTGAAAACAAGTTAAAACACAAAATGTGCTTTAAGGAGTCTTAAAGCACATTTTTGAAAAATTATCTTGTAAATGAGTTTTGAATGGCTAAATGTCCATCATTACTCTTTAATTAACATGTGTACTATATAGTATCACATTTGGAAGTCTATATCAATGGGAAATCAAAAATTTCACTTCTATGTGCCTTGTTTTAGTGAATAGTAACTTTAATAAGCTAGTTTGTAACATATGTTGTTATAAGTAATTAAATTGGTCAACAAAGACTATTATACCCTTCTTATTAAATGGTGGCCGGTTTTATCAAGGTGAGTCACCAACATGTAAAAGAAATCAATTAAGGAAAGGAAGGAAAAGTAAGTAAAGGAAGAAAGTTACTTTATGACATAAATATCTTCCAAAAGCAAACTTACCTTCTCATTCTCTTCTTCCTTCTCATTTCACACGGTTCTTCCTCCCTTCATGCTCTCCATTTACGATTTGCTATGGCAACCTCTCTTCTCCATCTTCATTTCTTTGCCAAATCCAACTCCATGCTCCAAATCAAATTCTAAGACCATATTTGTCTTAGTTAGACCAAGCTCTACACTTCTATCTTTTCAAATCTTCAAGAACTCAATTTTGGTGCCATGGAGATTCACCATTGAAGGAGCTTGAGCTCACCTTTCCACATATTATTGTTCTCCTTTGCTTCAAGGTAAAGAAACTCAAAGAAAAATGGTGTTTCCTCCATGTTTATATGATGTCCGAAAATTCACCTCATAATGGTGTTTTCACCTTGCTTGTTTTAGCTTCATTTGAATCTTCCAAGGGCTAGGAGGAGTCCTCTCTTGATACTTATTCAAGCTCTCTTCCAATTCCAAGGTAAAACAATTACCTTAAGGTGTTAAAACAATATATGTGCCTAGGGTTTACAATGAGATGAAGCATAATGCTTGAATACTCATTCTATCATGTGTACATTGTTTAGAAGTTGACAAACAACCAAACATCCTACCGGTGTAACACCCCATCCAAAGCCTATCGTGGTTATCGCAATCTGAACACTTAATCGAAAACGTCGCAGCGGAAATAAACAACACCTGGACCTTGCCACGGTCTGATCGTTAGATTATACCGGCTTAATATATACATTACTTAACCAAAATACTTATCCAGCTCAAAACATTAACATCCACAATCCCACGACCAACCGAGTACTAGTATCTCAATCATAATCTCAACTTACAACAATTCAATATGAACAGTCGGGTGCACAAGCGCAACCCGAATTCAAAATAAATGTCCCCTCCTAAGTCTAACCGCTCCTACTCTCGTAGTGCGTCCTCATCGGCCTCTTACCTGCAAGTGTAAAAATAGCCCCCGAGGGGGTCAGCACGAATGCTGGTACACCCTCTCATGGCCCCCAAGCTAACGGGGCTACGACGACTAATTGTCGATAGCATGGAAATTGATTACATATACAAACATAATATGAAGTGCAATAACAATAACCATAGATGAACATATATAGCTCACAAGCAATGAACGACTCAAGCGTCCCCTTAACAAGTGGGTTAGTAACCCCCTCCTTAGTCCTCATTTCCTTAATCTCAGTTCCTTACCTTACCTTAATCTTAATCTCAATCTTAATCTTAATCTCAGTATACAAACCTTTCCTGGAAGGGATTGGCTGTAGCTTAATTCGAACCTGGGATTTAGGTGATCCCACCGCACCATCTTAATGCCACCTACTCTGGACGGGAGTCCAGCGTAGCTGAGCCGGCAACCGGCCCTAGGCTACAAGTCCGAAGACAAGTCCTTAAGCGGAGGGCGGATCTGATTCAGATACCGTCCCCCTTTCCACTTAGCATGCATGACCGGAGATCGGTCCCGGGTTTCCTCACTCAAGTTCCAGTTAGACATCTTAAACCCATGTGCTAGCTAAGCCTTATCGGGCATTAACCAACAACCATCAACTTAACTCTTTTCTTAACTCAGTAAGTACTAAACTTGGTTAGTAACAATCTCAAGCCTCGCGGGTTAGTGTAAATGTAACACAACACAACGAGAACAATATAACCGGTTGCATGCTTTATCTTGTTTTAGTCATAGCAAATAAACAGATAGCACACAAGCCGAGGGACCCTCGTTAGCAAGCAGGTCACGAAAAGGATTGTACCGTTCACGTCGATCGTTGTTTGACTAATCTTCTTCGGGGTCCCAATTCACAAACCTAAAACATTCATTCATTTTTAGGTTATTAGTTATTTGCACTTACTTAACTCACTTAGTCCCTAAGGACTTACATTCAATAACCTCTCAAATCTTTATCTCTTAGTCTTACAAACTTAACTTAAACATTAAAACTTATACTTGATCTTAACTTAATTCCTTAAGTTCTTAGGGTCCCAATCATTACTACCCTACCAAGGGCATACCTCATTACCCATTACCATTCTTAGAAATTGAAATTTTTTTTTTATTTTTATTACGGACTACCGGACTTACCGACCGGACTTGCCAAGTCCGGTCCATTCCAGTACCTTTTACCGTTAGAAAATTCACTCCGACCGGACTTACATGTCCGGTCTATGTCCGGTCGATTCCAGAGACTTATAATCCGTACTAAATTCATGCCGACCGGACTTGACAAGTCCGGTCCCATGTCCGGTCTATTCCAAAACATTTTTCCCTCTCACAAAACAAGCCCGACCGGACTTGTAAGTCCGGTCCCCCAAGCCGGTCGATTCCAGAAACATTTTCCGGTAGTGTAACAGAGCCCGACCGACCTTGCAAGTCCGGTCCTAAGGCCGGTCGGCTCTAAAAACTTGTTTCTAAATTCCTTTTCAACTCCAAACTTCTCCTCATATATCCTAATATGTTATAACCTCATTTGGGCACCTCAAATACACCTTAAGCCCTCCTTAAAATACCTTAAATCATCCACCAAAATCCATCTTAGTCATTATGCATTTTCCTTGTGATAATGCTAACACTTGTAATGTTTTCCTCTAGGTTTCTTTGTGGTGGTTCGTACCTAATGTAACCACTATGCCAAATGTTTCCTTCACCACTATAACATCATCTCCCAAGCATCTCTCACTATCTAAACTCCTTTAAACATTCACTTAAGGTTCCTTAACAAGGTTAAACTTCCATCATCATTACATTACTTCCTTCCTAGATGTGCACCAACATTTGCCTAAGTCCTAAATACTCCAATACATTCTCTTGATTCCTAAACCTTCCATGGTGATACCTAAGTCATCATAAGTCATTAAAATACCTTAACTTCACCCTTTTTCATCAAGACAACCTATAGAACATTCCTAGTACTTCCTTAGTCATTAAATTCCCTTAGGATATCTTAAACACTTAAACTCTCCTTTAAATTTTGCCATAGGTTCTCTAGTATATAGCACCTCCTAACACATGGGTTTTCTCCACCAAACAACCAATACCACACAAATTCTCATCACAATAGCTTAACACCCAATTTGCACCAAAACAACACCACATCATCATATAGTGCTTAAACTTAAAATGCTTGGCACTTAGGCCCTTAAATGACAATAATCTTAACCACTGAATTTCCACATATATATGCCTTCAACCTGCGAATACACTCAACAAGGCTCCCATTGAAATAAAATGCTTTTTGTACTTCACCTTTATATTCTTAAACTATCTCTTTTCTCATTTGCTCCTTAGTCACAAGTTCACAAGAATAGACATTGTTTTCCTAGGTTTATAGCACCTTCCCAATATAAACTCTACACTAAACTCATATACTCACACCTCATTCCCTTAAACAACAAAACACCTTAAGGTAAGTAATTTACCTTGTTTTCTCACAAGCTTAAAAGCTTTTCTCCTTAGGTTTTCTTTGTTCAATCTCGGTCACCAATGTGATTCTCCTTGCCAATGTTCTAGCCAATATCCAATGACTCCAATGAGTACTAGATAACACATTAACCCTAAGGAACAAACCCTAGGTTTAAAAATATGTTTTAAGGTATTAATGTGATTGTTTTACCTTCGTTTTCTCAAGACAACTTGGATGTGAAGCAAGAAGGACCTCCTCTCTCCTTTGAAGAGTAAGAAACAAGCTAGAACAAGGCATAAACATGGAGTCCCATGAGTATATATTTTCGGTCAAGTGAAGAAGAAAATGGTGGAAACCTAGATTTTCTTACACTTCTTTACCTTAAGAGAATGGAGATGCCAATGGAGTCTCCAAACTTGAATTTCCTCTCTAATGGTGGTTTGACTTGGCACCAAAATGAAGCTCTTGAAGTTTGAAAAGATAGAAAGGAGGAGCTTGAGCTAACTAAGAAGAATATCTATTTTGTTTTGGATTTGGAGCTTAAATGAGCAAGTGGTGTCAAGAGGTGGAACTTTCATGGAGGTTAAGCTCAACGTGAATGGAGAAGAGAAAGAGAGCAAGAAATCGTGGGCAAAAGGGAAAATGAGAGGTGAGGAGAGAGGTAAGCTAAAGTGGTATTTATCTTAAAAAGGTGAATAGTGTTTTATGCTTTATAACTTACTTATTTGCTTTCTCTTTACTTAGGTAGATAAGTGTGGTGAGTCACACTTAAAGAAACCGGCCCCCTTTAGTGAATGAGGGTAGTTTAGTCTTTGTTGACCAAATGTCTCACTTATATAGACTTATGTTATAAACTAGCTAAATAAATTCACTATTCATCAAAAACAAGGCACATTGTTGTGAAATTTTTGATTTCCCATTGATATAGACCTCCAAATGTGATACTATATAGTACACATATTAATTAAAGAGTAATGATGGACATTTAGCCATTCAAAACTCATTTACAAGACAATTTTTCAAAAACGTGCTTTAAGACTCCTTAAAGCACATTTTGTGTTTTAACTTGTTTTCAAGCTTGGTTTTCTTTGGTAATTGACTTAAAATGACCATTAGGATATTACTAAGGTCTTGGAACAATATTTGGGTACTCTCCCATATCTCTCCAAGCTTAGAGCACGTTTTTGCTTAAACTGCTCTTCTGGTGTTTCCTTATATTTTCTTTGATTAGAAATGTTTCTTAATGTTTCTAAGGCATTATTCAGCCTCCTTATGTCTTAGTTTATCATTTAAACACCATATCTAAGTTTGGGGTATTTCAACCGGTTTTACAAGGAAACAAGAAAGAAGTTTGTGAGGAAAAAGAGGTAAACAAACTATCTCAATGTAGTTTAAATGCCTTAGGAAAATGAGCTTGATTTGCTTAATAAAATACCTAAGGAGCCAATGGTGAATGACCTAGAGAAATGCTCTCAAGGAGTTTATTAAGGGCATATGTATTGTTGGGTGTATTTGTAGGTCAAAGGCATTACTTATGTGGGAAATTCAGTGTTTAAGTTTAATGTATTTAAGGGCCTAAGAGCCATGTTATTTGAGGGCCTAAGTGCCAAGCAATTTAAGCTTATGCACTATATTGTGATGTAGTGCAAAATGTGTGAAGTTTGTGTATAAAAATGTGTTTGATGGATTTTAGGTGTTCTTGAATGAAATAAGGTAAAAACCTAAGTGTTTGGATGTGAGTATATACAAGAGAAGCTATGGCCAAATTTGGAAAATGTATAAGAAGTTCTAAGTGATTTAAATAAGTTTTGGTGAACTAGGAAGTGTTAAAGGTGAACAAGTGTTTTTCTAGTGAAAGAAACATGCATTAAGGTGATTTAGAGTGATACAAGGATTTAGGTATTATCTTGGAAGTTCTAGGAATTCAATGTGTGTTTTTGAGAATGTATTTAAGTCTTGGAGAAGTTTGTTTAAGGTTTAGGAATGTTGATGTACAAGGAAGAAGTGATGTTTAGGTAAGATGTGAAAAAGGAGATTAGTTAGTAGAAAAGAAGTTTGAGAGATGATGTTAAGGTGTAGAGGAAACACCTTGGTATAGTGGTCATTATTGGTGAAATACCACTTAGAAATCTTAAGGAAGAAACATTCCAAGTGCTAAGAATTTTGTAAGAAATTTATGAATGATAAGATGGTTTTTGGTGTGTGATTTAAAGAGTTTAGTACGTGGCTAAAGATGTGTTTGAAGTGCCCAAATGATGGTTAGGACAAATTAGGATATATGAGGTGAAGTTTGGAGTTAAATGGGCAATGGGAAATAAAGGTCTGGGGCAGACTGACCTTGAGACCGAACTTGCCAAGGTCGGTCGGACCCAGATTACCTGCGAGAATTAGTTTCTGGAATGGACAGACCTTGGGGACCGGACTTGCAAGTCGGTCGGGCTTGTATTTTGTGTACGGATTAAGTTTATGGAATCGCCGAACATGGGACCGGACTTGGCAAGTTCGGTCGGGCTGAATTTCAAAGGGAAGGAAGAAACTTCGGGAATTGACCGAACATGCGACCGAACTTACAAGGTCGGTCGGAGTAGAAATTTTGATGGTAAAGTGTTCTGGAATGGACCGACCTTGTGCAAGGTCGGTCGGTAAGATCGGTCGGACCAAAAATGTTGTTTATGGTTATAAAATGATATGTAATGATGGGGATTGATTAGTAATGATGTTATATGGTTGTTTAAGACATGTTAGGTGAGTTATATTGACAATTTAGTGGGGGAAAAGATGTATTAAAATGTAAAAGTAAAACAAGTTAAAAAGTGAAGTTATGTAACTAAGTTAACGGGGAAAAGTTATAAGCATTAGACATTAAATAATCATGCTCCCTGTGTTAATAAAAGTACATGTAATGTTATCAGTTGTTCGAGAATTGCTCGAGGAACGTAAGTGGACGTGGTAAAGTGGACTCCGGGACAGGTATGGTTTTCTTGCAACCTGTGTCCTACCGGATTTACACCGGCTTGTATGCCAATGTGTTTTTGTATGTTTGCCACGTTGTAAGATAAAACATGTAAATACAGTAATTCATATATGTGGCGTGTTCAACTCCGTACCATTTAACCTCGGAAGTGTTAACCTTAGTTAACTGAGTCTAGGATCACATGAGAGTTCGGTATTGGAGCAAACGACCCGAACTATGGGACGTTCTAACCACGGCTATGCGTGTGTTAATGTGTGATATGAGTATGTGAATGTAGGGATCTCCCTTGTGTTTAACCCAGTAGTAATGTTGTATAATGTGTGGATGTGATAGACTCCGGGGTTCTAATAATATCTAAAGTAAGTATGTACTAACAGTGGTGAGGAATCCGGTTGGCCGGTCGCGGTTGTTTGGGAGTGGGTATCCTTCTTAGCCTTACCCTTCTCTCTGTTATGGTTGTTTCCCTCACGGGTTACGATCTCCCATTAGCTTATTCCAAAGCTTAGCTATTCTGACTTAAGATCGGTTTAGGGGGAACATGTTTGTGTGTGTTGTGGTTCGGGCCTCCAAACCCAAACCATCTTAACTTAAGTTACTCGTCCGACTATTGGACGGTAATGAGTGTTGTTGCTGTTGTATAACGAGCTTACCATGAGGGTGACATCATTCTCTAGGCTCATCAGTGAATTAACAATGTTTGGGTCGGTCCTAAGAGAACCGTTCCCGTTATGTTATGTGATGTTGTTGTAATGCAATTCCTATTGCGATGTTATCATGTGCACGTCGAAACGTGAAAAGTGTTATTATGTTTTGTTATGAGGAGAATGTTATATGTTGTAAGATATGGAGTGTGTGGATCATGGAAATGAATCCCAGTTTGTGTTAAGAGGCGTTTAAGGATAACCCGA
The DNA here is from genome assembly GCA_023374045.1 of Limonium bicolor. NCBI lineage: Eukaryota > Viridiplantae > Streptophyta > Magnoliopsida > Caryophyllales > Plumbaginaceae > Limonium > Limonium bicolor. Next base: position 77,522,570 of record CM041783.1, read on the forward strand.
TCTAGGGCAAGTGTCGTCTATTAAGGAAATAGCTCCATTAGAGGAGGACAAATCTAGGGATAATGAATACCATGAGTGACTATCAAGTAAGGATTGTATTATCCGTTGTTGAGCCCATTGAGGCGAGATGTTACGTGTTGTGGTTTACAGTTGCATGCATGATTTAAATATAATCAATCGCTGCTAAGACGACAATTAGTTGTGCGTGGCCGGTTAGCGTGTGGGCTGCGGGATTACCATACCAGCAAAGGTGGCTGAGCCCTTGGGGGCCACCCTTTCTCTTCTTTCCTATTTCAGGTTCAAGGAGTGGAAGCCGTTCGAGAGTTGGACGGGGGGGTAGTCGTTGTACATGGGTAATTCATTTAAGTTGTATATATACAGTAGGTGTAGTAAGAACCGAAACTGTTATCGACATCAATTTGTAAATACTCGGTATAGTAGGAAGGCTTTTGTATGTAGGTTGTTGTTAATGAAAAGGTATAGTAATGTACAGTTGCTCGGGAATCTAGTCCATCAGACCGGTACAATGTAAATGTAATAGCCTGTTAGCAACGTAGGTGGTTAACGGCGTCGTGTAACACCAACGAGTTAGGTTATGTGAAGTAGTATACTTTCCGCTGCAGAATGTTGTTATGTGGTATGTTGTTGGATGGGTGTTACAAAAGTGGTATCAGAGTGAAGTATCGCTCTGATGACTGAATTACCGAGCTTAGGAAGTACCGAGTTAGGATTTTAGTACTTTGGGTTAAGGGTTGAGTGATAGCGTGAGAGATACGCTAGTTAGGAGTAACCGGTGTGTACTGGAAACCTACAATATCCTTCCCGCCCTCCACAAACCCTGTTTTATAATTTGGGAAACAACGCCAGAGAGATGAAAGTCCTCTCATACTCGGGAATACCCGATCTGACTGTTATTAAGTACCTCTGAAGGTACGGAGGACCTGTCATACGGTAGATCCCGAAAACTGGGAATCCCGGAGACGGTTTCCATCTGAACAATGTTAACCGCATTTCATAGCGAAGAATGAAGAATTTTGTGTATAAGGGAAAAGAATTTCTGGCAACCTGGGTCGACATGCTGAGCAGTCGAGAACAACCAGCTTGTAACGCACCAACTGTGCAACAGGCAAGAAGTGGAATAATGAACCCCGAGACAAGTGTCTACGGAACCACAGTTGTTAAATAATACACCAACGGTATACCAACCGACAAAGGAACTACAACGTAGTGCCCAAACAAGAGACAAGTCTCAGTAACCACGACAAATACGTGGAACGGGCTACGAAGAGGAAACAATACAAAAGAAAAGGGGGTCTCCCAGAGTGGGAAACACCCTAGTTGATGATTATCATGTGAAGACAGTGAGAAGTTACCCAGAGGAGTTATTATCAAGACAGTAAGATCAGGAGAGCCAACAAGGCCACTGATGACGGTGCGGGTAAAAACAATACCACAACCGGTATGTGTTAAACCGATAGCCAGTTAGCAGGGCGCACTTGCCATAGCAAGTGCTGCTATAACAGGGCTGTTGGGAAATTTATAACCACTACAAGTACTTAGTAAAGTACCATGAAGCTAGGTGAGACCATCATAACAGTGGAAGGGCCTGTTAGCCTAACCTCTGTAATTGTAAGTACACCAGTCAGCAAGAAGCTAGACTTGGTTAAGGTAAGAAGATGTTGTGAGACCATGAAAATTTTCTTTCAAACCCAGATTTATTCAAACTCTTTCCTTTCAAAACCAGATTTTCTTTCAAACCAATACTTCTTTCTAACCTTCTTCTAAACCAAACCAGTAAAACCAAGGGCAGTTGATAAGAATTCAACAATGGATAAACTTTCCCTCGATTAAGTTCGGGAAGCATGGAATGAATATTGTCACGGGACAATATAAGGGAGTTGACAACAGAATACTTCACCTAGGAGTGTGACGGACACTACGAGTGTACCAACTGTAATGTGGGACGACCGCACTCCGATAGGAGCTTGTGGGCCTGATAGACCTACTTATGGGTTAGTTGGGTAAGTAGCAATGTATCATTAGGGTACCCCACATATGTATACGAGTAGAGTCCGGAACACGGGAAGTAGTCGACTCCATACTACGGTCAGCAGTATAAATCAAACAAGAGCTAAGGGTTACCAGGAATGGTTGAAGTAAAGGAACTCAGTTAAGTTAACAAGACTAAAGGAATTAGTGAATTCATTTTTAAGGAAATGTTTAAGAGCCAGGAGGTGCGAAGTGCACTAACTGTAAATGAAAAGACATCGTATATGTCTTAAAGATCCGCAGGGGTAAACATGATAGCTGGAACGGAGACCCAGCCTGTGCATGCCAAAGCAGGTGCCTAATGTGGACACATTAATGTGCAATGAACGGGATGAATCTCCCAGAAGGAGTACCTACATTATAAGGAAATGTTGATCTTCACAGGAGGAGATAATAAGCCAGTTAAGAACGCAAATGGCATGGCTAACGGAATGTACCAATAAGTGTGAACAAGATGTAAAGGCATAACTTAACAACACCCAGGAGCAATCCTTGAAGGGTGTTCGCATCAACAATTGTTGCACGAAATGGCGTGACAGAAACACAAGGGTTGAAACTAACACCCAGTTTAGATGTAACTTGTCAGGAGACGGACTGACAATTCTAAGGGGCATCCCGTGAAAGGAAACGTGATGCAACGACTTGTCATGGAGCTCAATATGATATCCAAACCATGTAATGTTGTACAGAGAAGTACATATGTGTGGACAGCCTACAACGAGCGCAGCTCAAGGCAGTAAGGCTTATAAGCCACAAATAAAATGTGTTATATAAATTAGACTGATTGCAGAAGTTTATGTTATATAAGTGGATAGAGTGGAGAACGAACCACTGCATTAAGAGTGGGGATACCTCTCGATGCTGTAAAACCGCTGGAGCGGTAGTTATGTGAACCAAGCTCAAGAGATATGTTAAGGATGGACAATATTATATTATTTGAGAGCAGTTAGTTTAGCAGTATGTGTGCATAAAGTGAAAGTACGAGAATAATGCCGACTTGTGATTCGAATGATCAATGCTTAAGGAGCATTCAGTATCATCCAAGTGAGTGATGAACCATAATATGAATGATGTAAGTATATGTGGAAGTTAATATGACAGTAAATACCATATAAGTTAGGGTTATACAATAACTAAGAGTACGGTGCGCAGCAAGCGACCGTTGAGTAAGCGCTGTTGAGTAATGATATGGAAGATAAGAGCAGTCATGAATTAAATTCAGTGGTGATGCAAGGTAAGTGATGATGAACAACTCGGCAGTAAGCCAGTAGCCAGTATTACGAGATCGGAATCTCAATGAAACACAGTGTGAATTCCATGCGAATCACATGAGAGATTTGCTGTCAAGAGTTTACGCCTCTGCACTCTGTATGACTGAGTGTTTTGGTATTGCTCTTGCGCAGTAATGATCGAGTGGGATAGCTAGGAATTGGAAACATGTTAATTGTGGAGGAATAATGTTATAATGGCCGATGCATAGGAAATGCAAGGCCGCACCAATAAAAGAGTACTTGTACAAAACCAAATGTGGAGACATGATTAACAGTAAGTGACTACAGAAGCACTAACTGCCAAATATCGGTATGGAATATACCCCAAATGTTGTAAATAGCTGAGAGAGCACTACACACTAGGTAGTAGCTCAATCTCAACCGACAGTAAGTCGGAGGGGAACAAGTCAATCATTGTGAAATACATAACCGTATACACAGTAAATTGTTATGGAAGTGGATAGAAAGTTTATAACTCACCGAATTCACTAACGGTAAGAGATACCACGCGTCGGTTGAGAAACCATTGTTACCAAGATGAAGGTGACAATTGGGGATGTACAATACAGTAAGAATAACAAATGGGGCAATTAAGCTCTACAGTATTAGAGTTTCGCAGCAGAAACTAGTGAGCCAGTGATTCAAGTGTTGAATGTACATGGTGAGCATGAGTGAATGGCTAATTTTAACGCCTAGAAGCCTAACAGGCCAGAATCGAAACCAACTAAGAGTTTAAACAAAACTCCAATGAGAATTCTTGGTTTAGGAACTAAACCGCCAATATGGTTAAGATCCTCTAATCAGAATCCATTGTGTAATAGACCGCGTGGAAGTTAGTTAAAACACTTCACGGCGGAGACATTTAGAGAACATTTTAAGCCAATGTTTAGTGATTGATTACGTGGGCGTAATCCCTTTTAAGGGGAGTAGAGCGCAAAACCACTTAGTGTGTATTACCGTACAAGTGTACGTGATTTATGTTGTGCATAGCACAAAATAATTTGTTTTGATGATTGGTGTGTGTTATGTAAACATACGCGTTCATTCAGGGTTTAATTGTGGTAATTGCGCACAGAAGATGCGAATACCATTGTGATAAGTGTGTTTATTTGTTAACAGTGGTGTGTGATAATACAAGTGTGGGGAGTAGAGAAACTCCCGGGGAACAAAACCCCGACGGTGTGAAATGTGAAAGTGTGTTGTATTTTGATAAAATATATGTGTATATATGTATTATATAGTGATTCATGAAAGGGCATGATACCGACATAGAACCTAGTGAGAATAAGATTCCCTAGGTAACAACATTAAAGTGTATGGAAATAACTGATAGACAGAGTTCTATCCCTTGGAGATGTTATGATCATGACTAGAATGATTAAAAAGATAGAAAATTGGAAATGAGTGATTTATTTGATGCTTGAAATTGAAGTGGGAGGTGAAACTTGATTATCATGAGATCAAGGGAAGCCGAACACAAATTGGGGTGGAAGGATAGTTCAACACTGATGCTGATCACATCAGGGTTGGATGATTCTTGAAGCTCCCTATAAGTGGTCACAAATAACCACGCTAAGAAAAGAAGTAAAGAGCTTAAGTTGGACTTGGAGTTGTGTGTGTTTTCAAAAGGATTTTCAATTGGTATTTATAAAACGTCGATAGATACTTTACATAATTAAAGTTCTCTTACTTAACCTCACAAGGAAATTTTAAATTTAAGTGATTGTTTTGATCTCCCAAAGGCACGGGGACGGAAGGTGTCCATCGCGACCGGGTTCTGCGGGATCACAGTGTATATCAAAGATATTTTTGATTGCTATACATGCTATGACATGTTGTGTGGTATGTGTAATAAATATTATTTTTGACCTTGAGTTCCAAAGGCGTATGTTATCAAGACTTATGAGTCTAAATGTTGTTGTGTTATATAGACCTACGTGTCTAAAGGCTGTTATGTTATCAAGACCTATGTGTCTAAATGTTGTTATGTTACCTAAGACCAGAGAGTCTAAGGGTTGTTATGTATGTGTAAATGTTGTTAAGATACCCGGACCATTGAGTCCGGAGTTATCATGTGAGTATGTTATGTTATGTATGGATGTGAATATGTTACCCGGACCATTAAGTCCGAGGTTGTGATGTATAGTGTGTTTGGTTATGGAAGTTTTATTGCTATAAGTAATCCCCGTATTCTAATCTAATGATGTGTGGGAAGTGTGAACTTCGAGGACGAAGTTCTTTTAAGAGGGGTAGATTGAAATACCCCAAACCTTGATATGTTGTTAAACATTTAAACTATGGTATGTAAAGGCTAAAAAGTGCCTTAGAAACATCAGTGAACAATTTAAACCATAGTAAAATGCAATAAAGCACTAAGACACAGCTTGAGCAAAAACATGCTCTAAGCTTGGAGTGAACTTGGTTAGGACCCAAAGAGCCTACCAAGACTTAATAATATTCAATTATGATTTAATAAGGCTAATTAAGTCCTTAGGAAATTTTGGTAGACAGTTAAACCAAATAAAACACAAGAATATACCTTAAAGTTAATATGAGCAAAAATGTGCTCTAAGCTTGGGATAAAATTGTATAAGACCTAAAGGTCATATTTATATCTTATAAATATGTTAATGAACATATTAAACAAATTACCAAAGAAAACCCAAGCTTGAAAACAAGTTAAAACACAAAATGTGCTTTAAGGAGTCTTAAAGCACATTTTTGAAAAATTATCTTGTAAATGAGTTTTGAGTAGCTAAATGTCCATCATTACTCTTTAATTAACATGTGTACTATATAGTATCACATTTGGAAGTCTATATCAATGGGAAATCAAAAATTTCACTTCTATGTGCCTTGTTTTAGTGAATAGTAACTTTAATAAGCTAGTTTGTAACATATGTTGTTATAAGTAATTAAATTGGTCAACAAAGACTATTATACCCTTCTTAAATGGTGGCCGGTTTATCAAGGTGAGTCACCAACATGTAAAAGAAATCAATTAAGGAAAGGAAGGAAAAGTAAGTAAAGGAAGAAAGTTATGACATAAATATCTTCCAAAAGCAAACTTACCTTCTCATTCTCTTCTTCCTTCTCATTTCACACGGTTCTTCCTCCCTTCATGCTCTCCATTTACAATTTGCTATGGCAACCTCTCTTCTCCATCTTCATTTCTTTGCCAAATCCAACTCCATGCTCCAAATCAAATTCTAAGACCATATTTGTCTTAGTTATAGACCAGCTCTACCTTCTATCTTTTCAAATCTTCAAGAACTCAATTTTGGTGCCATGGAGATTCACCATTGAAGGAGCTTGAGCTCACCTTTCCACATATTATTGTTCTCCTTTGCTTCAAGGTAAGGAAACTCAAAGAAAAATGGTGTTTCCTCCATGTTTATATGATGTCCGAAAATTCACCTCACAATGGTGTTTTCACCTTGCTTGTTTTAGCTTCATTTGAATCTTCCAAGGGCTAGGAGGAGTCCTCTCTTGATACTTATTCAAGCTCTCTTCCAATTCCAAGGTAAAACAATTACCTTAAGGTGTTAAAACAATAATGTGCCTAGGGTTACAATGAGATGAAGCATAATGCTTGAATACTCATTCTATCATGTGTACATTGTTTAGAAGTTGACAAAACAACCAAACATCCTACCGGTTTTACAAGGAAACAAGAAAGAAGTTTGTGAGGAAAAAGAGGAAACAAACTATCTCAATGTAGTTTAAATGCCTTAGGAAAATGAGCTTGATTTGCTTAATAAAATACCTAAGGAGCCAATGGTGAATGACCTAGAGAAATGCTCTCAAGGAGTTTTAAGGGCATATGTATGTTGGGTGTATTTGCAGGTCAAAGGCATTACTTATGTGGGAAATTCAGTGTTTAAGTTTAATGTATTTAAGGGCCTAAGAGCCATGTTATTTGAGGGCCTAAGTGCCAAGCAATTTAAGCTTATGCACTATATTGTGATGTAGTGCAAAATGTGTGAAGTTTTGTATAAAAATGTGTTTGATGGATTTTAGGTGTTCTTGAATGAAATAAGGTAAAACCTAAGTGTTTGGATGTGAGTATATACAAGAGAAGCTATGGCCAAATTTGGAAAATGTATAAGAAGTTCTAAGTGATTTAAATAGTTTTGGTGAACTAGGAAGTGTTAAAGGGAACAAGTGTTTTCTAGTGAAAGAAACATGCATTAAGGTGATTTAGAGTGATACAAGGATTTAGGCATTATCTTGGAAGTTCTAGGAATTCAATGTGTGTTTTTGAGAATGTATTTAAGTCTTGGAGAAGTTTGTTTAAGGTTTAGGAATGTTGATGTACAAGGAAGAAGTGATGTTTAGGTAGATGAAAAATGAGATTTAGTTAGTAAGAAAGAAGTTTGAGAAAGATGATGTTAAGGTGTAGAGGAAACACCTTGGTATAGTGGTCATTATTGGTGAAATACCACTTAGAAATCTTAAGGAGAAACATTCAAGTGCTAAGAATTTTGTAAGAAATTTGTGAATGATAAGATGGTTTTTGGTGTGTGATTTAAAGAGTTTAGTACATGGCTAAAGATGTGTTTGAAGTGCCCAAATGAGGTTAGGACAAATTAGGATATATGAGGTGAAGTTTGGAGTTAAATGGGCAATGGGAAATAAAGGTCTGGGGCAGACCGACCTTGCGACCGAACTTGCCAAGGTCGGTCGAGCCCAGATTACCCTGCGAGAATTAGTTTCTGGAATGGACCGACCTTGGGGATCGGACTTGCAAGGTCGGTCGGGCTTGTATTTTGTGTACGGATTAAGTTTCTGGAATCGACCGAACATGGGACCGGACTTGGCAAGTTCGGTCGGGCTGAATTTTCAAAGGGAAGAAAAACTCTCGGGAATGGACCGAACATGCGACCGAACTTACAAGGTCGGTCGGAGTAGAAATTTTGCCGGTAAAGTGTTCTGGAATGGACCGACCTTGTGCAAGGTCGGTCGGTTAGATCGGTCGGACCAAAAATGTTGTTTATGGTTATAAAATGATATGTAATGATGGGGATTGGATGATTGATTAGTAATGATGTTATAAGGTGTTGTTTAAGACATGTTAGGTGAGTTATAATGACAATTTAGTGGGGGAAAAGATGTATTAAAATGTAAAAGTAAAACAAGTTAAAAGTGAAGTTATGTAACTAAGTTAACGGGGAAAAAGTTATAAGCATTAGACATTAAATAATCATGCTACTCCGATGTTAATAAAAGTACATGTAATGTTATCAGTTGTTCGAGAATTGCTCGAGGAACATAAGTGGACGTGGTAAAGTGGACTCCGGTGACAGGTATGGTTTTCTTGCAACCTGTGTCCTACCGGATTACACCGGCTTGTATGCCAATGTGTTTTTCTGTATGTTTGCCACGTTGTAAGATAAAACATGTAAATACAGTAATTCATATATGTGGCGTGTTCAACTCCGATACCATTTAACCTCGGAAGTGTTAACCTTAGTTAACTGAGTCTAGGATCACATGAGAGTTCGGTATTCGGAGCAAACGACCCGAACTATGGGACGTTCTAACCACGGCTATGCGTGTGTTAATTGTGTGATATGAGTATGTGAATGTAGGGATCTCCCTTGTGTGTTTAACCCAGTAGTAATGTTGTATAATGTGTGGATGTGATAGACTCCGGGGTTCTAACTAATATCTAAAGTAAGTATGTACTAACAGTGGTGAGGAATCCGGTTGGCCGGTCGCGCGTTGTTTGGGAGTGGGTATCCTTCTTAGCCTTACCCTTCTCTCTGTTATGGTTGTTTCCCTCACGGGTTACGATCTCCCATTAGCTTATTCCAAAGCTTAGCTATTCTGACTTAAGATCGGTTTAGGGGGAACATGTGTTTGTGTGGTGTGTTCGGGCCTCCAAACCCAAACCATCTTAACTTAAGTTACTCGTCCGACTATTAGGACGGTAATGAGTGTTGTTGCTGTTGTATAACGAGCTTACCATGAGGGTGACATCATTCTCTAGGCTCATCAGTGAATTAACAATGTTTGGGTCGGTTCCTAAGAGAACCGTTCCCGTTATGTTATGTGATGTTGTTGTAATGCAATTCCTATTGCGATGTTATCATGTGCACGTCGAAACGTGAAAAGTGTTATTATGTTTTGTTATGTGAGGAATGTTATATGTTGTAAGATATGGAGTGTGTGGATCATGGAAATGAATCCCAGTTTGTGTTAAGAGGCGTTTAAGGATAACCCGATCTAAGGGCAAGTGTCGTCTATTAAGGAAATAGCTCCATTAGAGGAGGAACACTCTAGGGATAATGAATACCATGAGTGACTTATCAAGTAAGGATGTATTATCCGTTTGTTGAGCCCATTGAGGCGAGATGTTACGTGTTGTGTGTTTACAGTTGCATGCATGATTTAAATATAATCAATCGCATGCTAAGACGACAATTAGTTGTGCGTGGCCCGGTAGCGTGTGGGCTGCGGGATTACCATACCAGCAAAGGTGCTGAGCCCCTTGGGGGCCACCCTTTCTCTTCTTTTCCTATTTCAGGTTCAAGGAGCTGGAAGCCGTTCGAGAGTAGGACGGGGTAGTCGTTGTACATGGGTAATCATTTAAGTTGTATATATACAGTAGGTGTAGTAAGACCGGAACTGTTATCGGCATCAATTTGTAAATACTCGGTATAGTAGGAAGGCTTTTGTATGTAGGTTGTTGTTAATGAAAAGGTATAGTAATGTACAGTTGCTCGGGAATCTAGTCCATCAGACCGGTACAATGTAAATGTAATAGCCTTGTTAGCCACGTGGGTGGTTAACGGCGTGTAACACCAACGAGTTAAGTTATGTGAAGTAGTATACTTTCCGCTGTAGAATGTTGTTATGTGTATGTTGTTGGATGGGGTGTTACACTTCTGAGTCGTAGACTGAGAGAATGTCTCAGACTTATATCCCAAACCGCATTTGTCTAAGTTATTATTCTGCATCATTTGCTTCAAATTTGCCTTCCCGGTATACCAAGTTGGATTAGTAGGAGTCTAAAGTTCTAACTTTCGATTTGCCTTGGCTACCATGTTTGAAAGTGTTTCGCATTCTCTTTTTAGCGATTTGTTGCTATCCAAAAGAGAATTTATCTCTTCGTGTGCCCAACAAGGAAGAGTGAGAATCCTAGTTTTCAAAGGACTTACAAAGTTAATCCTTGGCTTATCTAGACTCTCAATGACACGATTTTTGCTTTCAGCTGAAGACTGACTCAGACTTTTCACCTTAGCCCTAAGTTCTTTAATCTTAGTATTATACTGATTCTTCAAGAATTTTATCTCAGAGAGTGTAGAGGTTAGCTGAATAAATATCTCTTCTTTCTCAAGAGTATCCTTCCAGATTTCCTTCTCTTTTATGTTATACTCAGTATTGATGTCATCATCTTCGTGAGCAACTGCCGTCAAACACATCTGCGCGTACTCCCCGGGTTCTAAGTCTGTATCTGAGATATCCTGTCCCCATGCAACCGCAGCTGTATTTGTGTGTTTCTTAATCTTTTTATGAGAATTTACCTTCTGGTGAAGAGGACAATCCTTGACAACATGACCAGACTTGTTACATTTAAAACAAGTAATTTGTCCCTTCTTTGACCTTTGTTGTCTACTAATAGCCTCCGGATGGGATTTACAATTGAGGTAATTTCCTCATCCATATCAAAGTCATCACCCTCTGACTTTGTTGTTGTGTCATGTGCTTTCAAGGATAAATCACTGATTGGTGCTGATGAAGTAGCTATTTCCCCCTCTATCTTTCCTTCATAAACTATGAGTTCTGAACTCAGTTCTTCAAAGGATAATTTTGATAAATCCTTAGTGGTTTCCAAGAGAGCTGTATAATTTATCCATTCTTTTCCTAGGCTATCCAGACATCTTTCATTGATAATATCATTGGATAGTGTCACTTCTACATCCTTTAACTCGTAGATTATCCGATCAAATCTTTCCAGTGTGTGAGTTATAGACTCACCTTCTATCATCTTGAAGTTGTCGAACTGCCTCTTAAACTGCTTCCCTTTGTCCTTTTTGATGGAGTCTGTCTCTGTATATGCTGTTTTGAGAAACTCCCATACTTCCTTGGCAGTGCGCAATCCCAACACCTTCTGTTGGTCTGAGTCTGATGCAGACGTTATAAATGAGTGGTTAGAACAGGTGTAATTAACATAAAAGAAAGAAATTAAAACCCAAAAATAACGTCGGGCTGCAAATAAATCCCGGTCGCAGTAGTATAGTGAAAATGTAAGCAACCGGATGTCGAACCGTGGGACTAATATACATATAATAGTACCTAAGCGTGTCACAAGAGGGGGGTGGATTAATTGACTTGTAAATAAAAAAAAGAAAAGATAAAATAAACTAAGTTGACAGATAAATAAAATGGAACTCTGGGTCAGGTTAATATAATCTGCATAATTAAGCTATCTCTACTGGTTTAATAATTTGGCAAGGTTCCTGTAATTATCTTAAGGACTAAGTCATAGCCTCATAAGAACTCGTTCACCTGTAATGCAAGGTTCTAATCAAGGTTCAAGCAAAAGCCTGCGAACGGCAGAGGAGTATTGAGGAATTACATTTGCAACTGAATACTAACTTATTAAATCATAACAAGTTTCCTCCAGTTTTACGCCTTAATTAACCTGTCTATTTATCACCTGGTCTGATCAAAATAGACTTAGTAGAGCAATTTAATAAATTCGCGAGATCTATTAAAAAGGCGAGATGACTTTTAAAACGTAACAAACTGTATATAAATAAACCAGTAGAAATATTGCATAATTAATACAGATACATAATAACTATTCCCAGAGTAAACGTAAACTAGCCTAACATATTAAATAGATAGATAGAGACGAGAGTAATAGAAATCATCCGTAATCACTCCGTCTCACTCTACTATTTTGTGTACGTAGGGCTAGAGGTGAATTTGGTGGACTGTAAAATAAATAAAATGGAGAAGGCGGGAGAAGAGAAATGAGATGGCGTGTGGTGAAGTGGTCGTGGATGGATTGATTTTTTTTAATGATTTTTGAGCAGAAGCTCGTGGCTTTTATTGAAGAAAAGAAGAAGAAAGGAAGATAGACAGACGCGTGAGCAAGTTGAAGAAATGATTGAGCTCATTGATTGCAGGGGACAGGCTCACGCGTGAGAGGGAATTAAGGTAGCGCCGCATGGAGTAGATAGATAAGGCAGTGGACGAGTTGCAGCGGCGAGTTGCAGACAGTCGGTCAGTCAAGTTGCAGACGACGACGGGCGAAGAAAGAAACTGGTCGCGACTGATATTTAAGTTGGGACCGCCTGAGGAACTGCCCGGTATTAGGCGGTTGTGCCTGTTCCGCCTCCAAGACCGCCCGGTAATAGGCGGTACTCTCTGTGGTGTCCGCTTGATAACAAGCGGTTGGAGCTTGGTGGTGTCCGCCAGTTATGGGGCGGTTGCCCCTTATGTGTTGTCCGCCAGTTATCTTGACGTCGCAGAGGCGGTTGCAACCTGTCGTCGTGACTTATTTCTTCCAACTTCGACCGGCTCTAGATTATTCGTTTGGGCTCCGTTTTCTGAGCCGTTTGCGTCTATGTGTTCGTCTCTTCGTCTACTTTACTTCCAGCTTGGTTTTCCTCATGTTAAACCAATAAATTTGTGAGATAAACAATAAAACATAAACTAGAGGAAAACTAACCGAAGTGGAGAAATGAGCAAGAAAAGTGCTAATATTATATATGAAATACACCTATAAATCATGCTCATTTGGACACTTATCATCTGACAGTGATGACATAATGATTGTACGTGCTTGTCTATTTTTGCTAATCATCTTGTTGTCATTCTCGTTCCAGATAGCTCTTGGTTTTTCTTTAAAAACACCATTCTCTTTGATCTTAGGCTTCAGATCTCCTTCAGTCACTACGTCCCACAATTGTAAATCGATGGAGATCAACTGGTCTTCCATCTGCTCACACCAGCTGGTGTAGTTGAATTTAGAGAGCTTTGGGGGTTTAACATAATAGGAATTCATCACGATCAACCCTGAAGAAGTTTCTTCTGCATTTAGGGTTACCTCGCTCTGATACCAATTGTGAATTCCTAGATATCGGTGCTGAGTCTGCAACTCAGAAGGTGTCGATGGTCTGAGTTCAGAACTGAGGACGAACGGGGAGAAAGAAGGGAAGACCAGAATAGCATAAAGGTAGAACCTTTATTATAATCACGTATAACAAAGGTTACTCAATCACGTATTCAATACTAATACCAACCCTCACGTCAAGAACACTATCTTGACATAATACACACGTCATTTGAGTTCTGAACTCAAATTACTTACAACGAAATCAGCAGCAAAACTCTCTCTGAATTGACTCTACAATCTCACTCTTTCTCTCTCTGGTTTTCTCTATATTTACCCTTACTGTTGCTCTCGCAAATTACATTGTATTTCTAATTTTCTCTTTTGCGTCCCTCTCCTCTCCTATGACCTAGACTTTCTTCCCCTTATATAGATACAGAGACCGTGTGAGAATTTATCATTCAAGATTTTATCTTTAACAGATAAAATCTTGTAAAATATTCTATCTTCTTCTCTGTTCGTCAGTTCAAGACTGACGGGCTTCGCTTCAGGCTAGTCTTAAAACGGGCTTCAGTATTGAACTGAGTTTGCCGATCAAAATAGCATCAACATTATGTATATAATATACTCTTTCCTGTAGCATATATTCTAGGATATAATTTGTACTCTTTTAGAGTGTATTCCATGATGCTACATTCTGTATTTGTTTTACTTATGCATAACGTTTGTCCAACGCTTAATCACCCTCTTCTTCTAGTTTAGTTCTAGTTTCTGATTACTCTCTAAAGTAGCTTAGTTCTTGCTCCCCTTTCTGTATCACAAGAACCAATTGTTCTCCCTTAAGTCATTCAATAACATTAGTTTCATTTAGTTCTGCAAACTTTGTCAGGATTTCAACAATTGCATATATGGGTGTATCGAGCAGAATCTTTTGAGAATGAAGAAGACTTCTTTGCCGAGAGAAGGGCAGACTAATAGGGGTAATGGTAGCTGGAAGATTGTAAAGAAGGCAACTCTGGGGGTATCTCAAAGTCACCGAAGGGCATGATCGCTTTGGTTACTAGTTACTTGAGTTTGGACACTACTCATGCAGTTAGTTATTTTGGGATCTATTGATCAAACAAGTGTCTTGTTGACTGATCCATTCAACTCTATTCGATATGATTATCTTTTATAAGAAACTTAGTTGGTTTGTTGGTTAGTATTGACTCTTAGCTTGTGTTTTGTAATAGATCTTTTGGGCCTGTTGCTTTGGTCTTGCATCTCTAGACGTAATTAGGGGGAGTTCCACTAGAGTTTTGGTTGGTGATTTATTATCATGGTGTGTGTTTAATTGGTCTATTCCTTTGCTACTCATGTAATGTCCCAAGGGGATTAAATTACGAATAACAATTAGGCTTCTTTTGGTTTGAGTTTATCTTAATCCTTCCTATGTAGGGCAAATGGTGGTTAATCTCCTATAATGCGTTCTCTATGATCTTTTAATATAATATGGTTGTTAATTTTGGAAAAAAGAAGAAGATATAAAGGATAGGAGACGTACGTTGATCTATGAGACCTTTGGCTTTAGCTATTGATGAATCGTTGCAATGAGCCTGTTCTGTATGTTTGTCGTTTTACTTCAATATCAGCTTACCTTCTCTTCAGATTTTATATTCTTCTTACGAAGTCAGATGAGAAACATAAGCTGATCTTTTTTAAAACGAGCAGTGTGATGCTTGTTTCAATTCCCGCTCATTAACATTTTATATGATAAATAAGAGATTCCCTTACAACTTATGTTAATGTATTTTCCAACAAGAGAATCATAGATTCTTATTATTAATATTTGCAACCGATACCCCCTTCGCACATATAACCCGGTCCGTCCAATGAACTTTCTCCCCGGGTGATGACACCAACAAGCAAGCAAGTAGGTTCCAAATGTCGACAGCGTCTGCCATTTTCATATTGCTATATTTAACTAAAAAATGTCAGAACACTAGCACGAAAGACCAGATATAGAAAAACGAAGCCACTCGTTTGAAGGATTGCTAGTATTCGTGGTGGTCTCACAAAACCCTTGATTTTTACCAAGATTTACAAAGGGACAGGTTTCTGGAGAGGTCAGTTGACAAAGTAACGGAGGTTATTGAGCTCTTGGCAATTGGCGCATTCGGAATTCGGAGTTGAGGTCGTAACTGAGAGAAAGATAGACAGGGGAGAAGGGGTGAAGTTGGAGGAGTATCAGCGAGGATGAAATTCTTCAAGCAGTACAGAGATTTCATGCTAGAACAGCAGGAGAAGGAGCTACCTGTCGTCGGGTTCAAAAATCTGAAGAAGACTCTAAAGAGGTGTAGAACTGAGACTTTTTCCCAACATGCTTCAGACCAAGTTCATACCCAGAACCAGTTTTTTCTCGATAATAGCTCTTCAAGCTGTCCCCAGCAGTGCCCAGGTTTCCCTAAATTCATGTGTTCATTATCGTTGACCGTTTGTAATCCATTCTGTGAATTTTATTAACGTTAGTATTCCAATTTCATGCAAATCAATCATTTGGATGAGTATCTCTCTACATAGATGAAGTTGGATAAGTGAAAAAATAGCATGCAACGAACTGGATCATTGTTTACGGTAGTTTCAGTCCTTTATGTCCAGCACTGCTCCCTTATTCAGCTTGAATTATCGTAAGCTTGTCTAGTAGATTGTTTCATTTATGGATCTTTGTCTTATGAGAGTTCGTAAATTTTTGTTCCAAAGCATGACAGAACAGATAATAATGAGGAAGCAATGACTGATATGGGTTAAGAACTCCAGCTTGGCTAATTTCTAAGTTAACTTTGTCGTAGCTTTCATGGGGGCAAATCTATTTTCAAATGATTAATTTTTTGCACTTCTGATAACTCCCTAGAATCAAATTTTTTATCCTTATCCTCAAGTGGGTAATATCTGATGAGGGGTGCCTAACAAGTAATAACTATGCAGTATGCGATGGGACATTTTTTCCCTCACTTCTCAATGAGATGTCAGCTATAGTTTCCTCTTTCAATGAGCGCGCCCAAGTACTACTTGACATGCGCTTGGCTAAAGGATTTCGAAGATACTTCCTTCTTGTCACGGGGAGGTTGAAAATGGATCACACTTTTTATTAAAGAGTGTCAAGACCTATGTACTTATGCTATGATCAACGCTATTGCAATCCGAAAGATCCTTAAGAAGTATGATAAGGTTCATGAATAAGCCTTTTCATTTCTCTTTTTTCACTCTAGCAACATCAACATTTTCTCCAATATCGTTCTATTAAATAATATCTCTGTGGTTGTTCTGACTGTTGTGTTTTTCATGAAATCAGTTTATGGTATCACTGTATTATGATTTGGTATTCTTTTTTGGACACTGCAGATTCATCAGTCAAGGGAAGGTCAAGCCTTTAAATCTGAAGCTCAGAATAAGCATGTTGAAATCCTTCAGTCCCCTTGGCTCTGTGAGCTAGTGGCTCTTCACATTAATCTGAAGGAGGAAAAGGTCAATACGATAAAGGTAGAGGCAAAGCTGCTAAAAGGAAGCTTTCTTATGCTCACTGATGGAAAACCAACATTGACACTGGAGCTTTTCAAGACACTGAAGCGTGATATTGACTTGACCTGTTCTATATGTTTGGTATGTCGAATGTCATATGCATAGTGTTTGAATCCTGTTTAGTTTATTGAGAACAAGCACATAAAGAAGATGAGATTGCCTATCTTTTCTTTTCATCCCTTTTTTTAATGTTATACTGCCTGTTCAAAATTTTTACGTTCCGAGTGTAATGGATATAAGGTCTGAACCACCATTTATTTTCTTCCCCTGAGAATTGCAGTTATTACCCCTTTAATATTAATGATAAGTCTAAGCCCATTGATAAGTTTTCAGTCAAGTTTACAAGAGGAGAGAGAAGTGAGTTTGTTATGAGATATTTGTCTATACGTGAGTCTGTTATTATGAGATATTTACTAGTGCTGGTGTTTGTTATTTCTAGCTGGCAGGTGCTGAGCTGGCAGAATACGTCTGTTAGTTGTCAGGGAAGG
>CM041783.1:77540504-77568254 GCA_023374045.1 Limonium bicolor
TAATATACGATCCCCTTTCTTTTCATTAGTCATTTAGAACTTGCTCTCTGCTGGCTCTATCATTGTACAGATCCAATCTTTATAATAGGGTATGTATTCACTTTTTTCTAAACATATCAGTAAGAACTCTCTCTCTTAAACTAAATGATATCAAGAGTCAAGTTCTTCTCAACCCTATCCCTCCCTACCTCCCTCTCTCTTTGCCACACATTTACCCTAGTGCCACCGCCTCTATCTCCAAGCACCAACGCCTCTATCTCAAGGCGCCCCCACCTTTCTCCACCACCACCACCTCCATCACCACCCTCCAACTAGATGCGCCCGTTGACCTCCTCTCCTGGTGTTCAGACATCCCACTACCACTGATCACTGATCGGCACTCATTTATAGGCCACGCTACTCTTAGGTGCCCCGCCTATGCCACTCTTAAAGGGTATTTCAATCCTAATCTTCTCTCTTAGGTGTCTCCACTCCTCTTCTTACCAAAGTGTGAGTCTATTTACTGCAGAATCTATCATGTCAGAAACTGCTTCGAGCCATCCTACCACTCCATTATTGTGAATGTTGTCGCCGCTGCTGCTGCTGTTCTATTCTATGACACCAAAAATTTGACCTCCCTCCTTCATTCGACCTACCGTTTTAATGGTACGACTTACCTTGGCTGGTCTAAAATGGGGACCACTCTTCTCCGAGGATAACATCTAGATTACTAAACCTTCACAAAGAAAGGGATGCTCATGCTGCGTGTGGCAAATATTAAAGCTAATATTCACACTAGTCATGGGATTCTATGGACCCGAATATTAGCCCCACCTGCCTTGGCATGGACACCACCAAGGAGATACGGGAATTCATACAGCAGTGCTATTCAGCTGCGCAGCTGGCATCAATATCTAAGATTTAAGGCTCCAAACTCTGACACTCAGCAAGGGACTCAGTCGTTACGGAGTATGGTACAGACCTCCTATGACAGTGATCAGAATTGAATTTGTATCAAATCATTACTTGGATGTGTGCTGCTGATGCAACTCTTCACAGGAACTACATAGACAAGATAATTTACTGCCTCTTATTAGGTGTAAATCATGATACGACCAAGTACACGCAGATTCTTAGCACCACACCACTTCCTACCCTACCTTCTGGTATATAAACCATCAAATATGAAGAAAGTGGATGCTTGGTCGTGATGGGTAGCAAGACTATTGACAGCAATACTCTTGCTGCCAAAAATACTCCTAAAGATGCTAAGGAGGGTAAGGGTGGAAGGTGGTGCAGTAACTTAAAACGTTCGAATCACAATGTTGATCAATGCTGACAGTTATACGGTTATACCCTCATCGTAAGAAAGACTGAAAGGCAAAAACAAACGTGGCCAAGGCATTGGGCGAGCAAACTCAACCACTCCTACATCTTACCTACCACGAGGCTCTTCTGCAGAACCTTTGCTTATCTCAAGATGAGCTGCATCAACTCCAACTGATGCTCAAATCTCTTCAGACCTCTACTGATTCTGATCATAGTTCTCTTGCTCTTCAAGGTAAAACTCTTAACATTTTAGCCTCCATGCTTCTAACAATCAACATTCCAATGTAAAATCTTGAATTAGATGCCACATCTTATATGCCGTCTGCTTCATCTTTTTCACTTACAAACTACCAACCTTGCTCCTCAAATGATCGCATTACTTTGCTATGGCACCTCTACCAGTGTGTTGGACATGTGACTGTCATACTTTTGACCAATTTCACCTTGAGCCAACTTTACTTACTCCGGGTCTTGCCATGAATCTTGCCCTTATCTACAACTCACTGTTAACCTTGATTGATTTGCTATCTTTTTTCCCTCATGGTGTGCCTTACAGGATCTACACATGTCGAAGACGATTGAAACTGTTAAGCAGTGGGATGGACTGTATGACCTTAATCAACTCCTCAACAAAAGTTCTAGCATTTACCACTAATAGCACCACTACCATTTGGCTCTACCACAAGTGTCTTGGTCATCCCTTCTTCCATGCGCTGAAAACCATGTTTCCTAGTATCTTCAGGGGTAGATATGTCAGTTTTCAAATGTAATGTATGCGAACTATCCAAACATTCGCGTGTATCTTTTTCTCAAAGTGACGCAAGAAGCAATTCTCTTTTGGTCCCCATTCACATGATGTTTGAGGTCACTCATAGGGTTTTCTTGATGAAACACTAAAGTGGGGTTAGCTCGCTTGTTCCATATATTGTAACATGGCTCATACCGGATTCTTCACCAAAATAAAACGCTTCCGCATCAATGATGCTACAGACATCTCCTTCTTTTTTGCTCCAAATGTATCATTCATGAATCTTCCTGCCCCAACACTGCATAGCAAAATGGCTTTATTGAAAGATAAAAACTATCATCTTCTTAAAATGAGTCATACTTAACTTTCCAGGCTAGTACTCCTCAACACTACTAGGGGAAGCTACCTTGACATTGTCACCTTATCAATAAATTACCCACTCATGTTCTTCACAGTATAACTCTTGATTGCCTTCCTCTAATCTAGATCTACTGTGTTTGGGAGTACAGCTTATGTTCAAATTCACACACATCAGAGGAAAACTAGATCTTTGATTGACTAGTGTATTTTCTAGGATATTCTTCAACTCATAAAGGATACAAATGTTACAATCCTAGCACAAGGAGTTGTATCACTGCTGATTTCATCAAGAAACACCATCACCCCACCCCTACTATATCCATCCCTACCTTCTTCTCCGACATAATCAAATCAGCAATTACCTCCAACCTACACTAGTACCCTTCCACCACAAAACCCTTCCCCACCACAATAAGGTCAGCCTTCCCCTCTGCCACAAGATCAACCATCACCTCCACCAAAATCAACCTCCAATCTCACCCACAGTGCCTTCTTCAAATGACCAGCCCCTCGACCCCTCCGGTGATGTAATTATATTCAAGGCAGCACAAATCTATAGTGTGAGTGATGCAAGAACAATTTGTGTAACCCAAGCAATGATCCTCCTCCTGAGGCAACCCCTCCACCTATGCTCTTTGACAAGGAATTAGTTAATGCACAAAGACACCGCATTACCCCTTGGCTAATTTTGTGTCCTTCAAAATCCCTAAATCCCATGCCTTATTAGTCCAAAACCTTAACGATATTTTAGTTCCCCATATTGTTTCTAAAGCATTGGCAAAGAAAGAATTATAGAATGCTATGCAGGAAGAAACCAGCGCACTGAAAAAAACAGAACATGGGATATTGTTGCTAAACCACTTGGCAAGCATGTTGTTGATTGTGTGTGAGCCTTTACTATTATTTACAATCATGTTCGTATTCTGGTATCCGGTTACCAAACTCAATGATGCATCTGACTCCATCAAAGGATACACTCTGACTGGCCCCGCTTGTAGCAAAAGGATACATTGACCTTGGTTTTAAATTGCGTGATGCGTGACGAGGCGTTTTGGTTTTTGAAGTGATGCGTGATGCGTGATGCGACGAGGCGGTCGCATCTCGTCGTTGATGCGATCAATTATATAATATCACCTATAATATATTGTGATACTACATTTTGTATATATAAGCAATATTTAACATATTATATGACATACAAATACATATTGATATTAAACTTTAAATATTCATTTGAAAATGTTCAAATGCAGATGATGCACATGAATTTGGGTTTTGGGGAGACAGACACGGAAAGAAAAAAAAAAGGGAGAATGGGAGTGGGGGACGAGGAAAGGGGGAAATGAATAGATTGTGATGGAAAGTGAGGCGAGGGGTAATAATAAAATAAGGAGGAACGACTTGGGTGGGGGAGTAAAGCAGCTTTTTATTTTATTTTTTATTAAAAAGAGAAAAACTTTCTTAAAAGTGACGTCATTCTAAAACATTTAGAAAAAAAAAATTAAAAAATGAAGAAAATGGAGTACAGATGCGACTTGCTTTCCATAATGCGTTTTACTCATCGAATCGCATCAGTACCGCATGATGCGCGCATGATGCGCGCTTTTTTAAACCACGACATTGACATATAAATTTGACTATTATGAGACCTTTGCTCTAGTTGCAAAACTCAATAATGTTCGTATTCTACTACCCTTGGCTTCTCACTTAGATTGGCATCTTGCGCAATTTGATGTCAAGAATGCCTTCCTCCATGGTGATCTGCATGATGAGATATACATGAGAGCCCCTCCGGGCTTCAATTTTGCTTTTGAATCCACCAAAGTGTATCATAATAAAAGGCTCTATATGGCCTCAAAAAATATCCAGAAGCTTTTTCTGGACGATTCGCCAGTGTTGTTGAAAACAAACAAAGGCAAGGCTATCATATACTTCATTTATCAAGCACTCAAGCCCAGGGGGTGTCACTATCCCACTTGTCTATGTCGAAGATATTATTGTTACTGACAATGATCCAACAGAGAGACAGCGCCAGCAGAAGCAACTCAAATAGAAGTTTGAAATCAAGCCTTTTGGCTCACTCAAATACTTTTTAGGGAATGAGATTGTTCACTCATCTCGTGCCATCTCTTTGAGCCAACAAAAGTACATAACAAATTTCTTGTTTGAGACAGGCAAAAGTGGAGATAAGCTAGGTAATCCTCAAAAAGAGCCAAGGGTTGATTCAACTATATATCAACGATGGTGTGGTAAGCTGATATATCTTTCTCATACCCGATCTGATATTGCCTATGTTGTGAGTGCGCTGGGCCCTTAGCCAATTCATGCATGACCCAAGGAAACTACATCCGGAAGCAGCTTACGAGGTCATACACTACATAAAAGGAGCACCAAACCAATGAATCCTCTCTGAGAAAAGGAAACAACTAACGGTTCAGACTACTAATGTTGATTATGGTGGTTCTCTTGTCGACAGCCGATCTATTACAGGATTTAGTGTATTTCGGGGAGGTAACATTGTTGCATGGAAAAGCAAGAAGCAGAATGTAGTAGCTCGATCTTCAGTAGAATCATAATTAAGATTTTTTGCCCATTAACTCCGTGAACTCCTTTGGGTTGGAATACAAATCAAACTAGCAGGGCCCATGGGGTCGAGATATGATAACAAATCTGCTATTAACGTAGCTCACAATCCAGTTCAACATGATTGAACCAAGTGCAATGAGATTGATTGTATCTTCATCAAAGAAAGGTTAAAAGAAGTTTGATTAATCTAATCTAACTTCCTTTAGAAGACCAAGTTGCAAAAATCTTCACGAAAACTCTTCATAGTCCTAGGTTTCACAACCTCATCTCTAAGCTGGGAATGCAGAATATCTACAAGCCCAACTTGAAGGAAAGTATTGATAGGCCTAGTTAGTTCTTATGGGCTTCGGCCCATCTGTATTATACATATATTATATATTGGGTAGAATTCCTATTTTGCATATTATCTAAGCTAGCTTGTATAAATCTTATATCTACATATAGGGTTATATCTATTCTTGCTAAACATATCAATAAAATCTCTCGCTTAAACTCCAAACATATTGCTAAAAAGAGTGTTATAGGGAATACAATCTGGCATGCATGCAACATAGCATTCGGTAGCATCAACACAATTTGTAAGAGATTCATTAGATATTTTATTGACACTGCAACTTCTATTTTAGCGTTAATATGATTAATACTTAACAGGGTATCAGATTTCATGAGTAGAACCAATGGTTGTCATATACTATAAAGAAAGCATAGAGTGCATGTCACTTAGTGTTTGTCCACAAAAGTATCTTGATGATGCTTGAAACAGACACTGGTTTGCACTCATTCCATATTGCTTTGACCATAAAATAATTACATCCCAAGGTCATTGGTAATCTGTACAAAACAAGCAGTGAAACAACTTCAGAAACATAGACTCACCTCTGTTTAAAAACAGCTGCATGGCGATGGTCCTCGTCCTCGTTCATCTTTAGAAAGAGAGGGATTTACAGATTAGATATACATCTAAACTAAGGACATGTAACTTGTGGGTAGCCCAAACACCATCAATAAATATTTTGACCACAGAATTTAGATGAAATTACCCGCAAAAGAAAATACCTCAGGGAGGAACATGAAATTATGAATCAGATACGATATAAGGTGCCAAACTATTTACCTTTAAGACACAGAAATGTGCTACATTGTCTCGAAGGTCAAAATTCTGGAATTGTATATGTTCTTCATGCAGAAGAGTAAACCTGTGCGCAAGACATAGACTCTCGGTACCCCCAACAACTTAGGCAACAAAATAATAAATGATAAGGCAACTAGCCAACTACAAGTACTTCCTATATTTATCCAACAAAAACACACAATACAAATAAAGGAACACGGTGGTGATAAAAGTACATTCAAATCTCTAAAATGAACAAAAAGGAAGTTTTTCTCGTCTACATACTGGCAATGGAATTTATGTTGAGGAGGTAGTAAGAGTAGAAGTATCAGAAAAGACATCAGTGAGAAATATTTGCAAATAAAAAAGTTTACAAGAAGCTCGCATACCATGAGCAGTAGAATAGTTATAATGTGCTGAAAGAAGAGCAATACATCATCTCCACAGAGCAGATGGTCCACACAACCAATTTGAATAATGCAGATATAATTTGATACAAATGGAACAGCTGGAAGCTAGAGTAATAACTTGAAGCTTTTTTAACCGAAAACAACAGATGTCAGAAGAAATCAGAATGAAACTAACTGTCTCAAATCAGTATCCAAGAAAAAAAAAAGTAATCTGTAACAGTTATGTTATCATGCAACATTTTAACAACCAGTCCATCTGAAATTTAGGTTTAGAGAGGTTTCCATATGATGGTCGAACAGCTTGCTTATGAACATATGTTTCTATTTATCAACATTGCGAGAAAGTTTCATTTAGAACCTCAGTATCGCTCTTATGATGAACTTTCAGCCACTTATCAAAAAAAAAACCTGAGCTCTGATCAAATCAAAGAACACACAAATTACCTGAACCTATCTCAATTCCTACACTAATGTTGAATCTCACAATGCTCAGATGCCTATAACTAGAAACATTCTTTTGACCACAATTACTGCACAACTTACTTGATCATCAGGGATTATGTTACCTTTTATCTTTCCAGAATATAGCACATCCATCATAAGCATCCCCAGTGCGAGCCTAAAGGAATGACATTAGTTCATATAATTTCCCTTATGCAATTTTTTAACTAAAGTACAATTTTTCCATATACCTTGTAAACTCCTTTATATCCATCCTTTTCGAGAAGACCATGCAAATCATGAAAACGGTCTACTTCCTATGATATCAGAAGATAAGGATAATCATATTCAAGGGGAAATAAAAGCCCACACACATGAAGGACAAGGTAAAACGAAAATGTGAAGCACAATTGTTTTGTATAAGAAATAACAAGTATAGGTAATGCAATAGGTTACAAAAGAATCATAACTAATGCTGAATCGATCAAAAAAAGGGAGAAAGAAGGCTTGAACATCCGGTCTAAAATGACAACTTCAGCATTAGATGAGCATAGAAGAAACCTCAAATTTAAACAGTAAGAGTATGCATGAGAGCATTGGTAAAGGAACAAAGGAGCTTGCCTGGAAACATAGGAGGCCAGGATGATAATGATTGATCTCCTTCCTTATTAGCAGTTTTCTGTAGTCCCATTCAATATACTTTGCAGGGATCTTATCAATAAGTCTGGGTTTGATGCATTTCACACCAGAATATGTAAGAAGCAATGACTACTTTCTCTGCACAAATAGAGGTTAATTCATACCAGCTCACCAAGATAATCTGTATGTAGAATATCACAGACAGGGCAGAGTTTTGAGGGTCTAATACAGGCAGCATTACCATCCCTTAGGAAAAAGGCTCAATTTCACCCACTGTAGAGCAGGAAGGACCATAAGTATTATAATCTAAAAACCGTGTAACAGTCTAGACCCATAACCTCTTGGTCCACTGAAACATGCTCATCAGTTTGACTACCAAAGCAATAGGTGTATCTATGAATACATTCCTTAAGTAAAGGTAAATATGTCATATCTTAGTATGAAGCTGAGCCATCAAAAACTACCCAGAGCATTATGTCTGCCAAATGATATCAGACTCAGAAAAACTTGATGTCTTCAGCATCTCCTAAACCATTAATACCTGGAGACCAACTGTCAAACACTAGCTCATTTTCATGCAAAGAACTACTATAAGATGTCTGTCAAACATTAGCCGAGCTATTTGCCACTATTAAATAAACTAGGCCTACCAAAGCCCGTCTCAGGCTTCCAAATAATTGGTGACCCTTTTTTTTTTTTGAGGAAAAATATTGGTGACTGCAGTTTATCTACATGCTAGAACCAGCAACAGATAAAGGGAATCTGAAATGTGTCATTACACCTTTCAAGCATGAAAAATGATTTCCTGGTTCGTCATGTTTGATCCTTTATAAGCTCACAGACTTCGAACATAATAGTCCTCTTAATCACTCTGTATAATCGGATACGTCTTCAGCAGAAGTTCTACGGCCGTCCATATTCCCAACAAAAACCAGTTTAACTCATCAATTAAGCTTAGATTACTCTAACCGCATGTATAAGTCGGATAAAGTTTACGTGAACGTACATTTATGCATTGATCACTACCCAATAAATCACTAACATTTAAATACCATTCAAACTCGAGGAATCGCGAGACGAGTAAGCCCAATTGCGAAATCCGTCCTTCACGGACAATTTTCTTCTGCTTGGCTTGGTTATTCTTAAGGACGAAGATTCAGACGGCTCGCACGACAAATGCGATTCCTCACGAACTACAGATCGTTTTAGGGTTACACTTCGAGCCAATGGAATAGACTTGCCCTCTTTGATACGACGAGAGCTGCTGGCCACCTTACGACAATCGCTAAAAGTAACACGGGAGCGATGGGGACGCCGAGCTCTGCGGTCGCCATTATCGACCATGCCGCAGGTAATGTCCGAGGGCAGCGGCGCGTGATCGTAGGAATGAGGATACAGGTGTATGGTTCGAGGGTGAGGGTGGCGGGCGGGCGATGGATCACCAGAGGTAAATGCGTTTACGAACAGACCTAGGGCTCTTTTCTATTGATATCTGTGTCCACTTGGAGTTTCGAGATTCATCCAACCCGACGTGGTCAGCGACAGTGTTGAAAAATCTCTTACCCCAATTTATGTTCGGTTTCCCTAGATCGGATCAGGATCAAGTTGAAAAATCTCTTACCCCAATTTATGTTCGGTTTCCCTAGATCGGATCAGGATCAAGTTTGACTTCCCCCTCAATTTCAATCAATTAATTATTTACTCAATTCTAATCTTATTTCCTCTTGATATTGCACTTGTGTTCACTAGGTACACAAGTCAACTAGTGTAATAAATCTAGTCATCGGCATATAGGATCGTACATCCTAACCATGAACCAAGTTCTCTTGTAACACCCCATCCAAAGCCTATCGTGGTTATCGCAGTCTGAACACTTAATCGAATACGTCGCAGCGGAAATAAACAACACTTGGACCTTGCCACGGTTGATCGTTAGAATATACCGGCTTAACGTTACAATACTTAACCAAAATACTTATCCAACTCAAAACATCAACATTCACAATCCCACAACCAACCGAGTACTAGTACTCAAACGTAATCTCAAACTTACAACAGTTTAATATAAGCAGTCGGGTGCACAGGCGCAACCCGAACTCAAAATAAAAGTCCCAACCTAAGTCTAACCGCTCCTACTCTCGTAGTGCGTCCTCATGGGCCTCTTACCTGCAAGTGTAAAAATAGCCCCCGAGGGGGTCAGCACGAATGCTGGTACACCCTCTCATGGCCCCCAAGCTAACGGGGCTACGACGACTAATTGTCTATAGCATGGAAATTGATTACATACACAAGCATAATATGAAGTGCAATAACAACAACCACAGATGAACATATATAGTTCACAACCAATGAACGACTCAAGCGTTCCCTTAACAAGTGGGTTAGTAACCCCCTCCTTAGTCCTCATTTCCTTAATCTCAGTTCCTTACCTTACCTTAATCTTAATCTCAATCTCAATCTTAATCTCAGTATACAAACCTTTCCTGGAAGGGATTGGTGTAGCTTAATTCGAACCTGGGATTTAGGTGATCCCACCGCACCATCTTAATGCCACCTACTCTGGACGGGAGTCCAGCGTAGCTGAGCCGGCAACCGGCCCTAGGCTACAAGTCCGAAGACAAGTCCTTAAGCGGAGGGCGGATCTGACAGATACCGTCCCCCTTTTTCCTTAGCATGCATGACCGGAGATCGGTCCCGGGTTTCCTCACTCAAGTTCCAGTTAGTAGACATCTTAAACACCATGTGCTAGCTAAGCCTTAACGGGCATTAACCAACAATCATCAAACTAACTCTTATTCTTAACTCAGTAAGTACTAAACTTGGTTAGTAACAATCTCAAGTCTCGCGGGTTAGTGTAAATATAACACAATCACAACGAGAACAATATAACCGGTTGCATGCTTTATCTTGTTTTAGTCATAACAATTAAACAGATAGCACACAAGCCGAGGGACACCTCGTTAGCAAGCAGGTCACAAGAAGGATTGTACCGTTCACCGTCGATCGTTGTTTGACTAATCTTCTTCGGGGTCCCAACTCACAAACCTAAAACATTCATTCATTTTTAGGTTATTAGTTATTTGCACCTTACTTAACTCACTTAGTCCCTAAGGACTTCCATTCAATAACCTCCCAAGTCTTTATCACTTAGCTTACAAACTTAACTTTAAACATTAAAACTTATACTTAAGCTTAACTTAATTCCTTAAGTTCTTAGGGTCCTAATCATTACTACCCTACTAATGGTATACCCTAATACCAATTAACTCCTTAGAGATTAAAATTTCCTTTTTTTTGTTTTTAGGCTCGACCGGACTTACCGACCGGACTTGCCAAGTCCGGTCCATTCCAGTAACCTTTACCGTTTGAAAATTCTACCCCGACCGGACTTACAAGTCCGGTCCTATGTCCGGTCGATTCCAGAGACTTATTACCGTACAAAATTTTAAGCCCGACCGGACTTGACAAGTCCGGTCCCATGTCCGGTCTATTCCAGAAACTAATTCCCTCACAAACACAAGCCCGACCGGACTTGTAAGTCCGGTCCCCAAGTCCGGTCGATTCCAGAAACATTTTCCGGTAGTGTAACAGAGCCCGACCGACCTTGCAAGTCCGGTCCTAAGGTCGGTCGGCTCCAGAAACTTGTTTCTAAATTCTTTTTCAACTCCAAACTTCTCCTCATATATTCTAATATGTTATAACCTCATTTGGGCACCTCAAATACACCTTAAGCCTCCTTAAAATACCTTAAATCATCCACCAAGATCCACCTTAGTCATTATGCATTTTCCTTGTAATAATGCTAACACTTGTAATGTTTTCCTCTAGGTTTATAGGTGGTGGTTCATACCTAATGTAACCACTATGCCAAATGTTTTCTTCACACTATAACATCATCTCCCAAGCATCTCTCACTATCTAAAACTCTTTTAAGCATTTACTTAAAGTTCCTTAACAAGTTTAACTTCCATCATCATCACATTATTTCCTTCCTAGTTGTGCACCAACATTTGCCTAAGTCCTAAATACTCAAATACATTCTCTTGATTCTAAATCTTCCATGGTGATACCTAAGTCATTATAAATCATTAAAACACCTTAACTTCACCCTTTTTCATCAAGACAACCTATAGAACAATCCTAGTACCTCCTTAGTCATTAAATTCCCTTAGGATATCTCAAACACTTAAACTCTCCTTTAAATTTTGCCATGGGTTCTCTAGTATATAGTACCTCCTAACACATGGTTTTTCTCCAACAAACAACCAACATCACCCAAATTCTCACCACAACAACTTACACCCCAATTTACACCAAAACCACACCACCATCATCATATATGGCTTAAACTTAAAATGCTTGCACTTAGGCCCTTAAATGACAATAATCTAACCACTGAATTTCCCCAAATATATTTGCCTTCAACCTGCGAATACACTCAACAAGGCTCCCATTGAAATAAAATGCTTCTTGTACTTCACCTTTATATCTAAACTATCTCTTTTCTCATTTGCTCCTTAGTCACAAGTTCACAATATAGTCATTGTTTCTCCTAGTTTTATCACCTTCCCCAATATAAACTCTACACTAAACTCATCATATACCCACATCTCATTTCCTTAAACAACAAAACACCTTAAGGTAAGTAATTTACCTTGTTTTCTCACAAGCTTAAAAGCTTTTCTCCTTAGGTTTTCTTTTTCAATCTCGGTCACCAATGTGATTCTCCTTGCCAATGTTCTAACCAATATCCAATGACTCCAATGAGTACTAGATAACACATTAACCCTAAGGAACAAACCCTAGTTTAAAATAATGTTTTAAGGTATTAATGTGATTGTTTTTAACCTTGGTTTCTCAAGACAAACTTGGATGTGAAGCAAGAAGGACCTCCTCTCTCCTTTGAAGAGTAGAAACAAGCTAGAACAAGGCATAAACATGGAGTCCCATGAGTATATATTTTCGGTCATGTGAAGAAAATGTGGAAACCTAGATTTTCTTACACTTTCTTTACCTTATATAGAGAATGAGATGCCAATGGAGTCTCCAACTTGAATTTCCTCCTCTAATGTGGTTTTGACTTGGCACCAAAATGAAGCTCTTGGAGTTTTGAAAAGATAGAAAGGAGGAGCTTGAGCTAACTAAGAAGAGTATGTATTTTGTTTTGGATTTGGAGCTAAAATGAGCAAGATGTGGCCAAGGGAAGGTGGAGCTTTCATGGAGGTGAGCTCTACGTGAATGGAGAAGAGAAAGAGAGCAAGGAAACCGTGTGAACAAGGGAGAATGAAGAAGTGAGGAGAGAGGTAAGTAAATGTGATATTTATCTTAAAAGGTGAATAGTGTTTTTACTTTATAACTTACTTATTTTTGCTTTCTCTTTACTTAGCTAGATAAGTGTGGTGAGTCACACTTAAAAACCGGCCCCCTTTAATGAATGAGGGTAGTTTAGTCTTTGTTGACCAAATGTCTCACTTACATAGACTTATGTTATAAACTAGCTTAATTATTCACTATTCATCAAAAACAAGGCACATTGTTGTGAAATTTTTGATTTCCCATTGATATAGACCTCCAATGTGATACTATATAGTACACATATTAATTAAAGAGTATATGGACATTTAGCCATTCAAAACACATTTACAAGACAATTTTTCAAAAACGTGCTTTAAGACTCCTTAAAGCACATTTTGTGTTTTAACTTGTTTTCAAGCTTGGTTTTCTTTGGTAATTGACTTAAAAATGACCATTAGGATATTACTAAGGTCTTAGAACATATTTGGGTACTCTCCCATGTCTCTCCAAGCTTAGAGCACGTTTTTGCTTAAACTGCTCTTTTTGGTGTTTCCTTATATTTTCTTTGATTAGAAATGTTTCTTAATGTTTCTAAGGCATTATTTAGCTCCTTATATCTTAGTTTATCATTTAAACACCATATCTAAGTTTGGGGTATTTCATCTCTCGACTTACAATTATTCATACTACTTCTAGAGGATTTAATTCCACTAGGTTACACATCGGTCTCATGCCGATTTACTCATCGCATCACAATAATCGATTTTATACCGAGTCACAAATCACATAGTACGGAGCTTTTCTACTCCTTCTATCTAAAATCTCTCATCGGAGCTGTAATACCCTTGAGGTTTACCTCCCACATCGATTGGAGGGGAGAACGAACCACTCCTTATATGGGTGGGGATATCTCTCCTTGTTGTGAGGCCTTTTGGGGCTAGGAAACCCCAAGAACAAAACCGTGAGGCCTGCGCCAAAGCGGACAATATCACAACAGTGGGATACTGGGATGTTACAGTTGGTTTCAGAGCCAGACCCAGTCGGTGTGTCAGTGGGCCCACGAGGGCGCTGGGCTCCCAAGGGGGGTGGAGTGTAATACCCTTGAGGTTTACCTCTCACATCGATTGGAGGGAGAACGAACCACTCCTTATATGGGTGGGGATACCTCTCCTTGTTGTGAGGCCTTTTGGGGCTAGGAAACCCCAGGAACAAACCGTGAGGCCTGCACCAAAGCGACAATATCACAACAGTGGGATACTGGGATGTTACAGGAGCTACAAGATAGTCCCACTTGAATTCTCACTTCAGAGCTAACAAGCTAGGCGTTATGTGTCTAATGCTCGCAATGTTTGCGTAAATAATCGGAATTAGGGTATGAACACTCTTATCTGTTCACCCTTTCCATTCGCCATAACTAATACGAACTAAAAATATATATATATGTTCATACATATAATACACAATATTACATGAAGTAATATAACACAATCATAATACTTGTACTCTACGTACAATAATGGTTTGCAGCATGTGTACCATGCGTTACGTACTCCTACGTACGGTATATTTTAAGCGCGCGAAATCGCTCTACCCCCTTAAAAGGGATTACGCCCATGTAATCTACGAAATATCATCTTGAATGAAGTAATAAGTTCAAGATGTTCAACTCATGTGGAATATTCGTGCACTAATGTACTACATATTACATTACCCCTTTTCTCTAGGGTCGGGCTTTAGCCACTCTGGCTATACTGCCTATCTTGGTTAGGTGTATGTATTCATATACGGTTTGATCGGGAGATGTAAACACATCATTTGTTTTCCCAAACCTGCTAGGTATGTCAAACCTAAGCAATATGGGCCCACTCGCTCTGCAAGCAGTACCCAACTACTTTAGGGTTAGTTTACCCTTTTAAGTAGCAGTTTCATGCCGATTTCAACTCCACGTGACGGTGTTTTCTACACGGTCTTCCATAATTATGGGAATGGAGGAAAAATATCGCTGCGTGGTATCAATGTCACACACGCTAATTATTCTGACTAGCTCTTTTATTCAGCCACTCTAACTTCTATACATGCTCATGGTGTGTTCCCAAGAGTTCATGCTACCCTACCGAACTAACCTTCGGTGTAAGTGTTATCGAACTATGCTCCAGCACCTGGTGCTTGCAGTAGTTGTCTCTAAAATCTCAAGATGAGTCTGATATGCGCAACTAACTGGCACCTCATGACTCCAAGTTATTTCTCTCCGGGATGAGTTCGTTCCTTAGGTACCTTGTAGGTCCTCTTTTATTGGAGTTCATATCCCTCATGTGCTGGTATTTTACTACACACATATGGTTCATCCCTACTCTCAATTAGGGGAATTCATTGGTTTATCTGATCTTCCTCGGTCTGCTTCTTACCAACATAATTTGGTTAATAGTCGTTTATAATGGTTGCCTTGTTACGCACCATGTACCAGTCGATTAGACGGTTTTCCGCCATTGCGGTTTGCATGGAGTATATAATCTCCTGCTTAAAGTATCTCCTAAATGCTAGCCTTTGCCCTTCGTCTATTGTAATCATACAATAAGACTATGGGTTTTAACTTGGCATTCGTTTTCCGTTCAACCCTAATTGGTACTAATGTACTAACGTTTTATGGCTAGAGCATGTGGTTATTATTACTCAATGCGCCTTCATTGCCGCGCCCTTAGCGCATCATGTAACTCTCTTGTGCCCCCTTCCTGGGTAGCATCTATAACATTACAAGGGTTCCTCTCAAAGTGCTTAACATCGTGCTATCATGGGCAACTCTCACAACCTCATAAGGTACCATAAATCATATTCTCATTAATGGGTTCTCCTTACCTTTATCATTAAATCGGCTTTTGGCTTCCTCGTTTACGAAAATCTCTGAAACTTGTGCTCTAACTTCTCCTCTGTGGAGTTACGACCTTATGTCATTTTACTATCAAGATATTTTTGATTTCCCCAACCTTGTTGGTTTGACTGAGATCTCTCTCGTCAATTCATGGTTTACCTAGTCAGGATTCCAATCTCTAACTTAGACACAGAGTTGATTACCTCCTGGGTCCTTACACTACTCGTTTACATACATGGGGTACCGTAATGATACATTACTACTTACCTAACTAACTTAAAGTAAGTTTCGTCAGGCCCACAAGCTCCTAGGAGTATGGTCGTCCCATGTCTCATTTAGTGCACTCGTAGTGTTCGTACCCGGTGGTTATCGCCTTAGTCCCGGTAATTTATGTTGGAGTAACTAGGCTGCCAATTCTTAACCTTTAGTGTTAGAATTGCCCTAGAGGGTTCTCTGGGTTCCATGGGTTCCTTTATTAATATGTATATTCATTACCTTCTCTAAGATAGGTGTTTGTGACCTAGCGCCCTAATATTGGTTTTCACATGCTCGTTATCTGGTATCTATGAGTGGGGATTAGTATTTGTTTACTATCTCTTTCCCGTTCACTCCTAGGCTATTGATGTCGTTTAGATATGGGTTTCAGTCCTCGAACTCCACCCAATTCATTGGGTTACACCCTCAGGTTAGTCTGGAATCCACGATAGGGTTGACACATTGTGTTTTCCCCGTCTTTTGGTAGTCCCTCTTTAGTCTGA
Source organism: Limonium bicolor (assembly GCA_023374045.1). NCBI lineage: Eukaryota > Viridiplantae > Streptophyta > Magnoliopsida > Caryophyllales > Plumbaginaceae > Limonium > Limonium bicolor. The sequence goes on from CM041783.1 coordinate 77,557,027, forward strand.
TATTAATCAGTGTTTGTGATTCATCACTTTCGCTCTCCTAGATTTGGGTCATTATGGTGGTACTAAATATATACTCCCGTAGGCCTATGCCGTACGGTATTTAGGCTCAGTGCCTATTCTGATAGCTTATTAATTATTGGTCTTTGTATTTAATTTAATCCTAGTTGGTTCTAACACTTTTTCCTAAGGATTACAATTGGGTACTCACAAACTTAGTGGGTTCTGCTGATCATCGCTCTCCGTTATGTCATCCTAATTCTTATTCAACTCGTATCACCTCCATCCTCCTCAAGGTAACGGTATCTTCCGTCCTCAGGTAAATTTATTGTTCAGTTAATATCCACTGCCCTCCGTACGGGATTCTAGCCGCATAATGGATTCACAACACCCCCGGTGTGTGCGGTGAGGGCATAACATCGGCCCCTTCATTGCACGTTCGCATCTGCCTATTCTACTCTTATAACTCACAAATAGCTTGCCATAACGGCACTTGTCTATTATTTTCATCCACTCAGTTGGATGGGTTTTAATTAAAGTCTTGGCTTGTATAGCTCACTTCTTGCCCTCCGGCAATGTTCAATGGTAGTGGTTTAACCACAAGTGTCGCACACTCCCTAAGTATGGTTGTGTTGGTCCTGAAGAATCGACACTCCCCACCGGTATTACTTGACGTTTAATGTCCGTATCGGCACTGGGGTTAGGCTCTTAGGCACTAATTACCGTTGTTCTCATTAACTCCCTTTTCACACTCTGCTAGATGGTGTATTCCTTTCAGGTTTAATGGTCAGACCGGCTAGGTCTTCCCAAGGTTTTATCAACCTCCAACCCAAGGGTTTCATAACCCTGCCTTTAAAAAGGCTATGTCCTTGCTTCATTGCTTTACGGACTCGCCTGGAAGTTTAGTGTTTATTGGTAACCACCCGGACTACTTGGTCCTTCGGGGATAGTTTACCGTCGCTGCACTTGCTGTAGCAAGTGCGCAAGACAGGTTAAAATTTAATACTTTGGTTAGTATAGCACTTGTCGTGGCAAGTGCGCCATGCAGACTGAGCCACCGGTACGGTGCGTGTCAGTGCAGTGTTGTTCCCTAATCGAGTTTCCACTCCTGTTGAGGAGGTTCTTGTTCAGATTAATACAGTCTCATTCCCGCCCTCGTTCCCACAAGTTTACTGTGGTAGTAAGGTCTTACTTCCCTTTTGAGACGTTGCATGTAGCAACTTAGCAAGTTCTTATTTCTACAGCTCTCATGATCTCTCCTCATGCACGTCGGGCCATCTTGAACCTTCAGTGTTGCATGGGTTTAGAGTCACTCGCTTTGGGTGAGACTTCGAAAAGGTCATCCATTCCGTCTGTTACATATCTCATAAACTAGTCTTGACTCTTTGTTCCACCTTCTTTCCCCCAGGCGCACTTACCAGTGCTTTCCTGGATGTAAGACAGGGTTGCTTCCCTTATAGCAAGCTGGCTCCGTTAGTCATACGGGAATTATCTCCTCAACCTCGGTTTAATATTCATCTCATACTTGGTATGGTAGACATTACGTCATTACCAGGACCCCCGGTCCTAAACAATCCATCACAACACAAGTTCTTATTTTCTACAATAATCATAATTCTCATAGCAACCACATCGGGTCTTCCCGATCAGGAGGAATAATCCTTCTCCGTGGTGCTTCTCATTTCATTGCCTCACTAGGCAGTACTTGAGGTACGGGCTGCGGCGGGTGGGGTACCATTGCAAATTCCCGGGATGCTCTTCCATCAAGTGCGAGCGATTCCTACCGTCTTCGCGTTACTTGGGGTTGTTGGACCTTCACCACCTTCCGTTGCGCCTCGTCCCTCCTTAGTACTCTTACCCAGACCTCTCCCTGACGTATGTCAAGAGGACGGGTTAGACCTTTACTCGGTCTCATACCGCAGTCTCGGTCGTTTAATATTGAAGTGCCTCTACGACTATTGTGTGCAAGCATTAAGCATTGCATCGACCTCGCAAGGTCACGTATTCTCACAACGTTTCCCGTATTCCCAAAACCTATGATCATTGTCTAAATCCTACTATATCTTGTCATCAGAGCGGTACTTCGCTCTGATACCACTTTTGTAACACCCCTACTCTAATCGGCTCCTAATCGTCTTACTTAACATAGTAATCGCAGTGGTAATCTAAACAATCGAACTACTGGTGTCACCATTCTCACTCGCCCATACGAGTAATAACGTGCTTACTGATATACTCATAATGCGAAACAATTTCCCACAATGACAACAAGAGATAGACTTAACTTTATGTTCCAACATAAATACAACCCTAGTGAGCATCCTAAGTGTTCCAGTCTTATACATGTTTCTATGTTCGTATCGAAATACGACAGTACAAACCTAAACAACGGTTACTATATTACCCAGCGCGTCCCGCTCTTTGTCGACACCAGAAGCTGCATACCTGCAAAATATTTGTTTGTGGTATGGAATCAGCCCCTGCTGAGTATGTTACTACATGACTGTTATGCCCCCTCAGACCCACAGTTAATTGGTCGAGAGCATGCAATTCATTTTCATGCATGTAGTTTAATATAAAAACTGTAAAGCAATATTTGCAGTAACTCAAATAGTGCTAACAGAGAAATTGTAGGGGAAACTATATACAAAAGAACAAAATAATAAACTAATCCTACAACTCTACTACGGGTAGCAAAATAAAACCCGGTCGGAGTATAGTGTAAATATATTACGACCGAGAGTATCGTACCCAAGGGACTTATAGAAAACTAGTCCTAATCCGGGCAAAAGCCTATTCTAAATACAAGGGGGGAAAATAAATGTGATTCTAAACTAAATGACTAAATAAAATAAACTAACTAAATATATGATTCGGGACTAGATCAACCCAAGCACCACTGTGAACATTTAATACATAACAAGTCTCTGAAATCACCCGAACATATGAACGTGCCGGATGTCCTGCCGGATAGTTTGTGCACGGCATGTTCAAAGACGTTGAAGATGCCGGACAGAAACAACCCGGCATTATACCCGGCATGAACCAAATGTGAATTTTTATCCCAGTTTCGAACCCCGAAAATAAGGACTCACTACCCAAATTCGAACCCAACAATCTCTCGTCAGTATTCGACTGAAATAGTGAAAATAGATAAGGTTATTCAACTCTTTCGGTGTTGCCATCTACACTCTGCATCTAACAACGGTGGAAGACCACTAAGATTCTTTAACCAAAAACACTCTTGTCTTTTGAACCTCAAGTGAAATTTAGAAGATAGGAGAACAAGTAGCGAACTCATTCTGCCTTATATGGAAATCTGAATCTTAGAAAAACTTGGGAATATATATATTGAATGATCAAAGTGTTTACAAGGAAGGAACTCATCCCTAACCAAACTAACAAGGATTTCTACTTCACCATCCACTCAAATAAAGAAGAAATACATAAGGGAGAAGGAGATTGGTATAGCCTTAACCCTGACAAGATCTTCTCTTCTTCTCGTGGATGGATCCGTAGAAATGCCTTGGACACCAACACTTGGAATGTGGGCGGAAATGGAGTGATGAATGGAGTATAATATGGTGTTGAAGTGTGTTAAATTGCTGCCTTCCTCGGCCTATTTATAGGGCTCAAATGTGTCGATGCCGGGCGTCGTGCCGGGTCACCAGTAGCCGGCACACGTGTTAAATGCGCCCAACTGCTAACGGTCGAAACCGTCAATTCCGCGCGAAACAGTGCATATGCCGGGTAGGATATACCCGGCATCACACCCGGCATTGACTAAATCTCCAACGGTCAATAACGGCCATCGTCTGGTCAACCGTGGCGACTCTTCACTTATGCCGGATGGAATCTACCCGGCATCATGTCCGGCAAGGCCTCTTTTCTGTTCTGTGCTTATGCCGTGCAGAAGCTACCCGGCATGGAGTCCGGCTTCAACTAACTTTTTGCCTAGAAAATCATTCCTTGCACAGAAAACTCATAAAAACATAAGATTGTACAGATATTATACTTTAACACATAATAAGCATAAATAACATAAATATAACTTTATTTAGATAATTATAATACTAAATCTAATGCATAAAATATGATAAGTCTACGGCTTATCAAGGCCCTACACTTACCTTTTGCTAGTCCTCGAGCAAAACAAGATTAGAAAGAACTAATTACTTATGCACAAAACAGATAAACTTTAAAATGAAATGTAGATAAATATTCTCAACTCTAAGACTCTAATTCATAAGTATCACTTAATCTACCTTATTCTATCAAAACATACTAATGGGTATAAAACAAAGAATTTTCAAAACCGATCAAAAGCTTTTGGGCTATTTTGCATAAGGGATTTTTGTATCTCTCCTTTTCCGGTTTCCATCATTCAGCTCTATTTTTCAAGAGTTTCGAATGTGGCCAAGACTCTCATCAATGGTTTTTATGAATCAGCCCTATTTTGCAAGGGTTTCTGAATCAACCATGATTTTTTTGCATTGAAGAATGGGGAATTTAGGAGAAAAATAAAAGGAAAAACTCTCTTTTCTTGCTTTTATTTTGAGGCATTTTTGCAACCTCAAGGAATATAATGCTTTTCCTTTAGAAGAAGATTTTTTTCTTTCTTTTTTTTCTTTTTCTTCTTCTTTCTTTTGCACAAAACCCTTTATAAGATTTTCACCCAAAGGTTTTTCACGATTTTGAAAGAAAAGAATAACACCCAGAAGTATATAAAGGAAAGAATTAGGAGAAAGATCATATACTCATGTTAAACAAAAGGAATCAAAAAGTTAAAAACAGGAATCTATAAGTCATTAGAGAGCTTACCTCTTGAGAGAACAAGCTTTTATTCATTCCTAATCTTATCTTAATCAAAAACATGCAAAAAGTTTAGTAAAACATCGATAAAACGCAAAACTTATGCATATTATAAAAAACTTATTTTTTTTTTAAGGGGGGTCCCTGCCCTACACTTGGCAGGAACACTGTCCCCAGTGTTCAAAAGAAAAATAAAGAAATAAGGAAAGGAAGTGACTCCCCTGCGGTGAAAGAAGACCAGATGCGTGGGGCTGCCCTACACTTAGCCTTTGGCAACTCGGCAGAGGTATTACCTATCTCGCATACTCCCGTTGATCAATTTAGTGTTGGAGACGGGAGTTGACCAAGTGGTCATAGTTTGAGCAAAATGTTGCTGCATTAACAACGTCATTAACTTATGCTCTATGCGAATGGGTGATGTCTCTGCCAGTTCTGCTTCCTCAGGTGGTATAAAATCTGGCATTCCGGAGCACTGGGCGTGTAGTCGCAAAGTTTTCCACATTCGCCTGCTGAGGAAGAGAGTTCTTGCCATTCGCCGGTGGTTTTTGATTCTATTTGTGCAGGGAGTACATTTGTTGGTTTCTTCGTTGCCTTAAGGAACGAAGAAATGTCTTCTTTGTCTCTTCGTGGTCAGATAAACTTCATGAAGATTATGCGCTCGGAGATGCATTCACCTTATTTACTTAGGAGGAGCAACACAAAACATTATAATACTATGTAATAATAAAAGAATTAATATAATGACATAATTAAACTTACGAAAATACAAGAAGAAATAAATTTTTGGTTGTGCCGGACAGGGAGCCGGGTGATTCTTACCCGGCAGTGGACTTCCTCCACTAATGCCGGGTGTATACAAACCGGCAACGTGCCCGGCGTGACCGCAAATCGACCATAACTTAATTAAAAGACATTGAAGGTAGAAGATAATCAATATATATACAAGAGGAAATTATTCAAGAAGATTTCCTTACTGTCCCTCTTATTTACGAAAATAAAATTGAGAAAATTTGAACATGCCGGGTGACGTGCCGGATACAACCTGTCCGGCATAGGACTTCCTCCGAAATGCCGTGTGTAGGAAATCCGGCACAATACACGGCAAGTTCAAACTCGAAGTCTAAATTAAAGAATCATGTTATAGGGACTACTAGAAGAGGGAAATAACGAATGGGAGTAGCAAGAACAACTTTAAATTGCCAAGAACTCCATACTGTAATAAATTTTGAAAACTTTGATTATGCCGGACGTAGTGCCGGGTAAAACGTATCCGGCATCAGACTTCCTCCGAGTTTGCCGGGTGACAGACGCCCGGCACCAAGCACGGCACATTCAAGTCTGCAAAACTAAGGGCGAAAATAAATTAAAGAATTAAAGAATCAAAGAATCAAAGAATAAAGAATAGGGCGTTTTACCGAATTTAAGGACTTGGACTAATTCCAAGTCCCCGGCAACGGCGCCAATTTGCTAACAGAGAAATTGTAGGGGAAACTATATACAAAAGAACAAAATAATAAACTAATCCTACAACTCTACTACGGGTAGCAAAATAAAACCCGGTCGGAGGAGTATAGTGTAAAATATATTACGACCGAGAGTATCGTACCCAAGGGACTTATAGAAAACTAGTCCTAATCCGGGCAAAAGCCTATTCTAAATACAAGGGGGGAAAATAAATGTGATTCTAAACTAAATGACTAAATAAAATAAACTAACTAAAATATGATTCGGGACTAGATCAACCCAAGCACCACTGTGAACATTTAATACATAACAAGTCTCTGAAATCACCCGAACATATGAACGTGCCGGATGTCCTGCCGGATAGTTTGTGCACGGCATGTTCAAAGACGTTGAAGATGCCGGACAGAAACAACCCGGCATTATACCCGGCATGAACCAAATGTGAATTTTTATCCCAGTTTCGAACCCCGAAAATAAGGACTCACTACCCAAATTCGAACCCAACAATCTCTCGTCAGTATTCGACTGAAATAGTGAAAATAGATAAGGTTATTCAACTCTTTCGGTGTTGCCATCTACACTCTGCATCTAACAACGGTGGAAGACCACTAAGATTCTTTAACCAAAAACACTCTTGTCTTTGAACCTCAAGTGAAATTTAGAAGATAGGAGAACAAGTAGCGAACTCATTCTGCCTTATATGGAAATCTGAATCTTAGAAAAACTTGGGAATATATATATTGAATGATCAAAGTGTTTACAAGGAAGGAACTCATCCCTAACCAAACTAACAAGGATTTCTACTTCACCATCCACTCAATAAAGAAGAAATACATAAGGGAGAAGGAGATTGGTATAGCCTTAACCCTGACAAGATCTTCTCTTCTCGTGGATGGATCCGTAGAAATGCCTTGGACACCAACACTTGGAATGTGGGCGGAAATGGAGTGATGAATGGAGTATAATATGGTGTTGAAGTGTGTTAAATTGCTGCCCCTCGGCCTATTTATAGGGCTCAAATGTGTCGATCCGGGCGTCGTGCCGGGTCACCAGTAGCCGGCACACTGTTAAATGCGCCCAACTGCTAACGGTCGAAACCGTCAATTCCGCGCGAAACAGTGCATATGCCGGGTAGGATATACCCGGCATCACACCCGGCATTGACTAAATCTCCAACGGTCAATAACGGCCATCGTCTGGTCAACCGTGGCGACTCTTCACTTATGCCGGATGGAATCTACCCGGCATCATGTCCGGCAAGGCCTCTTTTCTGTTCTGTGCTTATGCCGTGCAGAAGCTACCCGGCATGGAGTCCGGCTTCAACTAACTTTTTGCCTAGAAAATCATTCCTTGCACAGAAAACTCATAAAAACATAAGATTGTACAGATATTATACTTTAACACATAATAAGCAAAAACATAAATATAACTTATTTAGATAATTATAATACTAAATCTAATGCATAAAATATGATAAGTCTACGGCTTATCAAGGCCCTACACTTACCTTTTGCTAGTCCTCGAGCAAAAAAGATTAGAAAGAACTAATTACTTATGCACAAAACAGATAAACTTTAAAATGAAATGTAGATAAATATTCTCAACTCTAAGACTCTAATTCATAAGTATCACTTAATCTACCTTATTCTATCAAAACATACTAATGGGTATAAAACAAAGAATTTTCAAAACCGATCAAAAGCTTTGGGCTATTTTGCATAAGGGATTTTTGTATCTCTCCTTTTTCCGGTTTCCATCATTCAGCTCTATTTTCAAGAGTTTCTGAATGTGGCCAAGACTCTCATCAATGGTTTTTATGAATCAGCCCTATTTTGCAAGGGTTTCTGAATCAACCATGATTTTTTGCATTGAAGAATGGGGAATTTAGGAGAAAAAAAAAGGAAAAACTCTCTTTCTTGCTTTTATTTTGAGGCATTTTTGCAACCTCAAGGAATATAATGCTTTTCCTTTAGAAGAAGATTTTTTTCTTTCTTTTTTTTCTTTTTCTTCTTCTTTCTTTTGCACAAAAACCCTTTATAAGATTTTCACCCAAAAGGTTTTTCACGATTTTGAAAGAAAAGAATAACACCCAGAAGTATATAAAGGAAAGAATTAGGAGAAAGATCATATACTCATGTTAAACAAAAGGAATCAAAAAGTTAAAAACAGGAATCTATAAGTCATTAGAGAGCTTACCTCTTGAGAGAACAAGCTTTTATTCATTCCTAATCTTATCTTAATCAAAAACATGCAAAAAGTTTAGTAAAACATCGATAAAACGCAAAACTTGTGCATATTATAAAAAACTTATTTTTTTTTTAAGGGGGGTCCCTGCCCTACACTTGGCAGGAACACTGTCCCCAGTGTTCAAAAGAAAAATAAAGAAATAAGGAAAGGAAGTGACTCCCCTGCGGTGAAAGAAGACCAGATGCGTGGGGCTGCCCTACACTTAGCCTTTGGCAACTCGGCAGAGGTATTACCTATCTCGCATACTCCCGTTGATCAATTTAGTGTTGGAGACGGGAGTTGACCAAGTGGTCATAGTTTGAGCAAAATGTTGCTGCATTAACAACGCATATAATTATGCTCTATGCGAATGGGTGATGTCTCTGCCAGTTCTGCTTCCTCAGGTGGTATAAAATCTGGCATTCCGGAGCACTGGGCGTGTAGTCGCAAAGTTTTCCACATTCGCCTGCTGAGGAAGAGAGTTCTTGCCATTCGCCGGTGGTTTTTGATTCTATTTGTGCAGGGAGTACATTTGTTGGTTTCTTCGTTGCCTTAAGGAACGAAGAAATGTCTTCTTTGTCTCTTCGTGGTCAGATAAACTTCATGAAGATTATGCGCTCGGAGATGCACACCTTATTTACTTAGGAGGAGCAACACAAAACATTATAATACTATGTAATAATAAAGAATTAATATAATGACATAATTAAACTTACGAAAATACAAGAAGAAATAAATTTTTGGTTGTGCCGGACAGGGAGCCGGGTGATTCTTACCCGGCAGTGGACTTCCTCCACTAATGCCGGGTGTATACAAACCGGCAACGTGCCCGGCGTGACCGCAAATCGACCATAACTTAATTAAAAGACATTGAAGGTAGAAGATAATCAATAATATACAAGAGGAAATTATTCAAGAAGATTTCCTTACTGTCCCTCTTATTTACGAAAATAAAATTGAGAAAATTTGAACATGCCGGGTGACGTGCCGGATACAACCTGTCCGGCATCGGACTTCCTCCGAAATGCCGTGTGTAGGAAATCCGGCACAATACACGGCAAGTTCAAACTCGAAGTCTAAATTAAAGAATCATGTTATAGGGACTACTAGAAGAGGGAAATAACGAATGGGAGTAGCAAGAACAACTTTAAATTGCCAAGAACTCCATACTGTAATAAATTTTGAAAACTTTGATTATGCCGGACGTAGTGCCGGGTAAAACGTATCCGGCATCAGACTTCCTCCGAGTTTGCCGGGTGACAGACGCCCGGCACCAAGCCCGGCACATTCAAGTCTGCAAAACTAAGGGCGAAAATAAATTAAAGAATTAAAGAATCAAAGAATCAAAGAATAAAGAATAGGGCGTTTTACCGAATTTAAGGACTTGGACTAATTCCAAGTCCCCGGCAACGGCGCCAATTTGCTAACAGAGAAATTGTAGGATAAACTATAAACAAAAGAACAAAATAATAACTAATCCTACAACTCTACTACGGGTAGCAAAATAAAACCCGGTCGGAGTATAGTGTAAATATATTACGACCGAGAGTATCGTACCCAAGGACTTATAGAAAACTAGTCCTAATCCGGGCAAAAGCCTATTCTAAATACAAGGGGGGAAAAAATGTGATTCTAAACTAAATGACTAAATAAAATAACTAAACTAACTAAATATATGATTCGGGACTAGATCAACCCAAGCACCACTGTGAACATTTAATACATAACAAGTCTCTGAAATCACCCGAACATATGAACGTGCCGGATGTCCTGCCGGATAGTTTGTGCACGGCATGTTCAAAGACGTTGAAGATGCCGGACAGAAACAACCCGGCATTATACCCGGCATGAACCAAATGTGAATTTTTATCCCAGTTTCGAACCCGAAAATAAGGACTCACTACCCAAATTCGAACCCAACAATCTCTCGTCAGTATTCGACTGAAATAGTGAAAAAGATAAGGTTATTCAACTCTTTCGGTGTTGCCATCTACACTCTGCATCTAAAACGGTGGAAGACCACTAAGATTCTTTAACCAAAAACACTCTTGTCTTTTGAACCTCAAGTGAAACTTAGAAGATAGGAGAACAAGTAGCGAACTCATTCTGCCTTATATGGAAATCTGAATCTTAGAAAAACTTGGGAATATATATATTGAATGATCAAAGTGTTTACAAGGAAGGAACTCATCCCTAACCAAACTAACAAGGATTCTACTTCACCATCCACTCAAATAAAGAAGAATACATAAGGGAGAAGGAGATTGGTATAGCCTTAACCCTGACAAGATCTTCTCTTCTTCTCGTGGATGGATCCGTAGAAATGCCTTGGACACCAACACTTGGAATGTGGGCGGAAATGGAGTGATGAATGGAGTATAATATGGTGTTGAAGTGTGTTAAATTGCTGCCTTCCTCGGCCTATTTATAGGGCTCAAATGTGTCGATGCCGGGCGTCGTGCCGGGTCACCAGTAGCCGGCACACGTGTTAAATGCGCCCAACTGCTAACGGTCGAAACCGTCAATTCCGCGCGAAACAGTGCATATGCCGGGTAGGATATACCCGGCATCACACCCGGCATTGACTAAATCTCCAACGGTCAATAACGGCCATCGTCTGGTCAACCGTGGCGATCTCCTTATGCCGGATGGAATCTACCCGGCATCATGTCCGGCAAGGCCTCTTTTCTGTTCTGTGCTTATGCCGTGCAGAAGCTACCCGGCATGGG